>CM075860.1:58889481-58994481 GCA_037975125.1 Latrodectus hesperus
ACACGAGTATTTTTAGAATAATTGATTTGACATTTCAACATCCTGGGATGTGGCAAAATTATATTTTTATTTTTAAATTAAAATATATAATGTATGTATTTAATCTGTAGATCTCAAAAAGAAATATTAAAATTTAATATACTCTCGTATTCATATTACAAGCATACTCTTCATTGAAATAAATACATAATTATTCAATAAAATGAAACATAACAAGAAGATAAATAATATTATATTTCAATTAAAATACTTATTCAGATTTATATTTTTGCATTTTAGAAATACCTACATATTAAAGTAATAATTTCTGAAATAAAAAAAATTGTTTTATCTTTTTAAAGAAAATCTGAAACATTATTATAAATTTTCCTTGGTTTCTTTAACTAAAACTTTATTTTACAGAACATGCATGATAGTGTAATTACTAACTTTTATTCCAAATGAAGCAGCAAAATAAGTGACAAAAGACTCATCAAATTCATGTGGTTGTCCCATGCTTTTCACAATAAGTACGAGAGCATTTTCTGTTGATCCATAGGAGATAATTGCTGTATTTCTGCTTTATTCATGGGTATCAGTTAAAGAAAGTAGATGCCTTTGAGTTTTTCTAGTTATTTTCTTTTGTTAAACAGGGCAATATACCAGTCATTTATAGAAAGAGAAAAGCAAAAAAGAAATGAAATCACTTTCACTAAAGTCATAACTACTTCATACAATTGTAACGTATTTAATTGCAGGAATTCTTCTGTTTCTGTTCATAACCTGATATAATATAACTAATTGATTAAATCTTAAAACTATCTGCATAATTAAATAAGTAAAACTTCTACATATTCAAATTAAATACCCATTTTCATTGACATATGTATATATATGCTCTTTCTAAAATTGAGGATGTATTTGTATGTGAGTGGTCATTGACATACATCCATGTACCGAGCTGAGTTGAGTTGCTTGGTGGAAGCTGACGAATTGGAGTCTTCGCAATTTTAAAGCGGGAACCAACCAGAAGAGCTTCTAATACTTGATTAGTCTAGTAGTGTGACCTTTAGGTGACTTGTGATTTGAAAGTCATTGTGACCATAACTTATTTACGTGCCTCAGATGCTTTTACTAAACATGACAGATCTTTGGCTAATTCGTTATTCGAACTCGCTACATTACGATAAATAGGAAAAACATCCTAACAAAAACACTGAGCTGACAGTTGAATTAGATTTTAATAGTTAATAAAGTTACATTAAAGATCTGATTACTTTAGATATTTAGTTAATTAATCGATTATGAAATGAAGGGTAGCAAATGAAAAAAAAATCATATTTATTTTTACATGAACGCCAGGGTGTAATTTATTAGCATTAATAAGGGTAAATTTCTGTGAAAAAAGATAATATACTTTAGAAAAGCTTAAAATGAAAATTGCGTGAGAAAGTATTAGTCGACAAATATCATAGAATGCTGCTCTAAAGAAAAATTTTCGAATTCATATTGCTGAAAAATTGTTAGCTTCACAAGAATTTGCGATTTTTGTATTTAATTTGAGATATTATTTTTTTATTCATAGAATACAAAATAAATAAATAAATTGTGGTGACTTAGTACGGGAAAAGAAATAATGCCTAAATATTAAAGCATTTTTAAAGACAATTTTCAATTTTTGAATTTTATTATAATTACTTTTTTCTATATCATCAAAAACTTAAACATGTATTTTCTTATTAATTTTATTAAATTAAATACTCAAACCCGTAAATTTGTATTTCAAAATGTTGATGAAGATTTTACTCCAGTATTAATAACATTTTGTTAGAATTTACAAAAAAATATTTTTAGTCCTAATATATTTTAAAGCTCCTTATAAAGTATATATATATATATATATATATATATATATATATATATATATATATATATATATATATATATATATATATATATATATATATATATATATATATATATATATATATTTGTATATATATTTCATTTTAATTTGCTTAAAACATAGTTATCAAACTCATAAAATATTTTAAAAAATGAATGTATAACCGTTAAATTATACAAATATTTTTACATACACTTTTAGTAATTTTTTCTTTACATTTGTATAATAAGCTTGAATACTTTTGATTATCTCTGTGTTTCGTTTTCTTAAGAAAATCATACAAGTTTTATATTTTTAAATTAATTTCCATTTTTAACTTATTTTTCATTTTTAATTAATAACTAATTTTTACCTATTATAAAAAATAACTTAATTGGATTACTTGTACCAAAAAATTTATTATGTGTTCCTACTCTAAATTGTGGACATTTTTCCAAAATCACTGTGGTTAACACAGATCATTCAGTTAAGTGAAAATACCAGTCGCGGGATTTTTTCGCGCCATCTTTGAGTGAATGAGGCGGGCAGGGAAAAACTTTGTTCTCAATATTATCCCATGTGTCAATAAAGAACAAGGATGGGTACAAAATATCCCGAGAAACACAATCATTGGAGTCGGCAAAGCTGTGTTACGTATCAGTCACAGCTAATTGAATGTCCGATCCGTTCCTCACAGCAGTAATTCTCCCCGGCATGTTGGTGACGTCATTGTTCGTGTCAGCTCTAACCCTTGGCCTCATTTAATCTGGATGGACCTAAGAGAGGGACAGGAAATAAAAAAAAGGGAAAAGAGAGGGAAAAAGAGAGTTGGTAGGGAGAATTAGATTTGGCAACGGTGGTGTCACCTGCTGTGTTATTAGAAATTGAAGCTTTACATTATTCGTTTTCTGTTAGTTCTGATAGAACTGTGGCTGCAACATGAATTGACAACGGCGTTAGAAACCCCAAATAAGATTTTCAATTTAAAGAGTACAGAGAAAAAATAAAGATTTGACTTTCTATTTTTTTTATTTTGAAAACGATTACACTGATAAAAAAACAATAAAAACTATAATGGATAACCAATGAATCAATGTATAATATTCATATAATTAACTATGTTTCTGTATTAATCTTATGTTAATTGAAATTTTATAAAAATAAACAAAATATTCAATGAATTTTTATTTTTTTTTTGTAAATATAATATTTAAGTTAAAATAAAAAAAACATCTTCCAAAATTATTTAGATTATTATTAATTTCTTTCATTATCATGTGTACAATTACATATGTTTGATTTACAAAATTTTTGTCTTATGTAAATGATACGTAGATGATTTTTTCATATGTCATATGTAGATAGATGATGTATGTTATATGTAGATTTTTCATTAATCATATTGATGATTTTTTACAGCATGTATAAAGAAATAAAATAATAAAATATTTCCAAAATTATTTAGAATATTATCCAAAATTATTTAGAGTATTATTAATTCTACACATTATCATGTGTATAATTACATATGTTTGATTTACAAAGTTCTTGTCTTTTGTAAATGATACGTAGATGATTTTTTCACATGTCATATGTAGATAGATGATGTATGTATTATGTAGATTTTTCATTAATCATATGTTGATGATATTCTTACAACGTATATGAAGAAATAAAATAATAGAACATTTGCGTATGGCTATAGAATTTACTAGACAAAATTGCATTCAGAAAGCATAGTACATCAAGAATACTTAGAATCAAATTTTCCTATATCAGATTGGAAGATTCAATTTTGGTTGTAGATTCTAAAAAAAAGTCTAGTTCCTACCACTGCGCCACTTAATAAACTTTTCCTGCAAAACTTATAAAAGATTAAGAATTAAGGTATACATTATTATTTTATGGCATAATTTTTGTATCATATAAAAAGATTTATATTACTTATTACCATTTTATTCTGCCAATACTTTTGACGAAAATTAACTATTTAAAAATAAAAAATTAATATAAGTTAAAATACTTATAATATATCAAATTTAACGTCATTATATTCATAAATTCAAAGAAAAGATAACCTATCAAAATGTAACTATAGATAGAACACTTCAAGTATTTATTCACAGTTTAGCTCTAAAATCATACATGCATAAAAGTTCTGTTTTTAATTGTTTTAAAATAGTATAAACTTTAATATTCTGTTCACGAAGAAATTATTATTATCCAAGAATAAAAGATTGGTAAAGGAATTAAAATCTTGATGAAAGTAGATCATATGTTTTATGTGTGATCTACTCTCATAATAATTACTGTACAATAAAATTAAACTGTATGATAAAATTAAAACATCAAATTTTAAAAGCTTATCAAAAATTTAAATAAATCATAAAATATTAAAAAGAAAGCTCTAAATGTATTTAATAACATGATTGTATTGAAAATAAAATTTCGTTTCTAAAAAAAGTCATCAATGGCTTATAACGGAAAAATATTTCGATTTTAACTTGCGGGATGCTACATGAATAAAACTTAATAGAAGTGCTTTAAATAGATTTTAAATACACCTGCACAATAAAAAAATGTTTAATTTTTCCTTTTTATTATTCCCCTTCAAGTATTTTTCCACTCCATAAATTTTCAAAAATTATTAGAAAAACTCTTGAAATCTAAAGTTGTGGCGTTATAAAAATTCAATTTTTACAAAGTATTAATATGTAAAATAATTAAAAACTGCTTTTTCTTTATAAGTTATTTCATTGAAAACTCATTCCATGATATGCATGAAATAAAAATAATAGATGTTAGAAGTAGCAGCGATGAAATCAAAATCATAGATTGAATCTTTAGATGAAGAAAGCGACTCTTGAATATATACAATCAATATTTTCATTTAAACCGGCAACCAATTAATAAAAGTGCCCGCTAATTCCACGGGTACCGTAATTGAATTCCTCCCAACTCTTTTGACTGACATTTTCATTATTCCAAAACGCGTCTGAGATGGCATGTGCCTCAAAGAATGATTTCTCCCCCACCCTTCCATTTCCGCCCACCACAAAACCAACTTCAAAGTTTTCTCGAGAGGGCGCGAAAACTTTCGGAATGCCACAGTTGGAAAATTGTTGCGAAGAATTATTATTTAAGTTATTTGAAACATTCGCATGTCCACCACTCCCACCTTCTGTGTGAGCGAAGTCTGACGGTAATTCTCCGAAACTTGAAGTGCAGACGACAGAGAGTGCTTTGATCATTTTGAGTGTCATTTTCCTGTTTCTGCTTCTGGCAACGATTTCATTTCATTTAGAAAGCAGACGATTCTTTGCGCTCGTATTTGTTTTTATTCAACAAAAGCGTTTTCCCAATCAGACAAATTTGATTAAAATAAAACTCAAATTATAATTGAACTCGCTTAGAATTTTTCAGCGCAATTTTATATTCAAGCATCTTTATTGAGCAACTATGAGAGAAATTTTTATTCGAAAATTGCAAATTAGTTCCTTTTTTTTCTAATCAAATACAAATTAATATTTTTTCATGAATTAGAAACTGTGTTTATTCCCTTGATTTCTAATCAAAATTTAAAACACAAACATTAAGTAAAAAAAAGCAATATAATTTTTGAGAATTTCAATTCCAGTTGTGAATATACATCTGCTTTTATAAATTATTAAAATACCATTTTTGAAAAGTACTCTTGTTTATTTAGTTTCGAAATGCTCTTATTAGTTCTTTTTTACAATAGAACCCCATTTACGAAAGGGTATTTTTAAATCCCTGCAACATTTTCGAAAATGAATACTGGAACGATGTCTCAAAGGTATTTCGTTTCGCATAGATATTCAAATATTCTAACGCAAATATTGAGCAAGGATGAAAATCTCATTAATTTTGAATTAATTTTAATTAATTGCATACACCAGAGAGTACGAAGAGATCAAGAGCTCTATTTATTTTGATCGATTTAAAAAACAGTTCTCTCTACCTTAATTCTGCTTTAATAATGAATTCTTAAAATTATTATTTTAAAATGCAAACAGTAGAGTTTCTCATGAGTTATAATTTGAAGCTTCCAAATATCACTGTGTAAACTAAATACTTCATTTTTAAAAAATGCCGATGCATTCATAGGGAAGGTGCATTTATTAAAGTAAATTTAATAAAAGGAATTTATTTGTTTTTCATATATTGTATTGAATTAATTTTAATACGTTCGCAGGAGAATTTATGTTCCTTTGTTTTCGAACAGCAAATAACTTATATCATAGTAAATCTCATTTTATTTATAATTGAAAGACAGAAATAGGTATTATCCTTTAAAAAAATTATTAGTTAATTATTTCATTTATAGTGCAATTATTATGTAAGTAATATTAATATAAAAATTAATTTTTTCATGAAAATTAAAAAAATATGTGATAATAATAAAAGCAAGCATGATTTTGCCAATTAAAAATGAAAAAGGACATGCATAAATATATGTTATATTTACATAAATATGTTTGAGTCTGTTTCATCATTTGTTCAAACTCACATCACATGTGTCAAAACTAGTAATACTGTTGTTACTAAGATATTAAGGCTACTAAAAGCTACCATTATCATTATGACGATATTTGCAATATCAAGTGATGTTGTAAATAGAGTTTTAAGATGTTTTAACATCATAAGCTCAATTTAACCTAGTTTTCTTTGGAATACAGAATACAGTTAAAACTAGGTATAAGGTTTTGGTTTAAATTTTGATTTTAAACATTAGAATTGAATTCGAATGTTTAATTTTCTTATTAAAATATATCATTACATTTTACAGTTAAAAAAACAAAGATAATAATTTTTTTAAGCTTTTTAAATTTCTAAATCAAAAATAATTTTCTATTAATTGGAAAAATATTTTAGATATATTCTTAGGTATAGCTCTTGATGTAATTATTTGCCAGCCAAATTTTAAAATTTAGATCATTCCCTGATAATTTAAAATCTTTTGTAAACATTTCAAAATAAATTCAAAAAGAATGTCAAATAATTTATTAAGAATGCTGAATTATACACACAATACAATTGACAAATAATTACTATTGAATTCATTTAGCAAGAAAGCCTTTCTTCTAATTAGCGAATGTAAACTGACATTGTTGCTGAATTTGAATGATGAATGCCCTTAACCTGTAAAACATGCCAGTACAGTCATTGTATGACGTAATAATCTCAATATCCGGTGGGTAATAAATTAATGGACAGAAATCTGATTGTCGAATATCAGAATAATAATATTCTAATATATGCTGCGTGTGAATTAAATAATATACTGAACTCCATGGTTATAGTGAATCGTCGAACCAGCATTTAAAATATAATGAATTTCAACTAAGCTATCCACTGAAATTTTCCATTCATTTCCTTGTATTATGTTGCAGTCAGTACTTATTGTTTAATGCTTGATTACTTTTTTCATATTTGTTTTATTTCAAACTACATTTGATGTTATTTCATTCAGAATATATGAAACAAGGATACAATAAATAATGTGCTGTATCTATAACACAGTTGTAAACAATCGATTCAAAATTTTGCAACTATATTTATTAAATAGTTTATTTTCTCATTGAAAGCTAAAAAGTTTCCAATTTGATCCCGATGAAAACTATTCTCTGCAGACTATTTTGTGAACAAATAATAAGTATATTTAAAATTTTATAGCATGAATTTAGAGAGCTCAATTTTTAATTAATATCAGCATTCTCTTCAGCTTATTCTGTGTTATATCTGTGTTGAATATAAATATATTTTCGATTCTTCTATCATTTGCATTGAGCAATATGTAAATATGTGAACATTGATGAATATCTGTGTTTATATATTTGACTTATCATACTGTGATAATTTGCGAGATATTTATTCTGTTCTCTTGTATTAAATGTTAAATGTAATGATGTCGGCAATCATTTTCTTGCTTTCTGTAGACAATAGTTGTTTTCGGAATATTTGAACTCAGATTTAAATAAATAATTCTATATGAGTACACATACTAAATTGCCTAATATATGTAGAATGTTTTCTGTAAAATTATTCAAAATAAACAACATGTAACAAAAGCATGCTAAAATAAGCATTTATTTTCTAGCGGATGGTTTCTCAGTTGTTTAATTATATGCATAGCAAAATTTTTTTTATTTTTTTTAAATAAAAAATTTTAATCTTGTTATTTGACTATGAAAAGGAGAAACAAGACTCTTGAAAATATTAAAGTATTAATAAATTCAAGATTGAAATTATTTCAAAACATAAAGTAAAATTATAAATTAAATTTTTATCACACAACTTATACATTTTTCAATTAGATTGTGATGATTATGCCTTGTAAAGTTATTGTCACCAAGCATTCATTACAAAAATATAATTATAGGAATCTTCAAAATTATTATATGATTATAATTGAAAGTACTAAAACTTATTGTTCAGATATGATTTTTTGTATTTTTAATAAAACATGGTTATATTAATAAAACATGGTATTCTATTTAACAAAATTTCGTTCTTTGACAAAACAGTCTGAAATTACAATCTCATAAAAAGTTCTTAATAATGAACTTTTCTTCATGCATAAATTCGAGCTTTTGTTTCCTTCATCGAATACATACACCACGTTTGAATGTATTTGATAAATTCAACTGTTGCATAATTTCTTCATGGAACAATATGCAGAGTAAAAAAACAAAAACTATCGAATTTTACAAATAATATGAAAAGAATATGATATATTTTATTATTAATAAAGGATTCAAGTTATGTTTAGTTTGTTAATTTTTTTTCTGTTTGTCTCTATGGTCATAGATTACATACGAAAGGTAATTTTTACCGCTCGCGGAATTTTGAGTTTATTCAATTATACTAATAAAGTTTTTACATTATTTCAAACAAATTGAAGTTCGTGTTCGTTGGACATTATGTTATTTTCTCAAAAATAATGTGTAAAATTTGTTTATTACAATATAAGTTACGTGACAACGAATATATTTAATGCATGTATTTTATTGATAATCATTTTGCTCCCTCGAGTATCATATAGTACTTCCTTTTATTTATTAAAATTAGCATAAATGCCCATTACTTAAGAGTGTTGAAATCAAAAATGAAATTTACATAAACAACTCAATATACTCACGATTAAACTATTTTTCAAAAATAGCACTAACAGGATATTGGGATTTCAGTATTTTACTAGTTAAATATCTGCATACTCAATGAAAACATCAATTCCTGGTTTTCTCAAACAATTTTGATCATGATTGGTTTCTCAATCAATTAGATTACTGTTAGTTCAGAATCCATTCATTCAAATTTCAAAGAATAAATGATCTGACAGATGTGTATAAAGCGTAGAATTAAGAAAATTGTGGTTGAAAAAAGGAGAATCTTCTATTTTTTCCTGAAGTTATCTTGCTATGAAATTCTCGTTTCTGGCATTATTTACTGCAAGACACTTTCTTGATTTGATTCTCTTTTCTATTTTTAAAGTCTAAAATTAAAGCTTTAAAAATCAAGAAAAAATGAGTGTCATATAATAGACATAAAATCAGTTTTGTATATGACTTAACTGGTTTTTTGAAAGTGCGTTTTAAGAAATGTAATTAAATAAGGGCACACAGGGAAGCAAAAAATCATTTCTTTTTGTTAACAGAGCATGCAACATAGAACCTATAAAAATAATTATGACTCTAAATCATTTTAAGTAATTTGATAGCTTAGAATCTTTCCTGAATCTTGCTCCATTAAGATTATATTAATTAAAACCATAACCACACACACACATAATATCTCATTGTCCTTGGTGTTAACAAATCTTATGTAGCCTACATTCTGTACAAACATGTATTAGTTTGCATGACTTACGGAGATATATCTTCTTTACAATTTTTATGGCAGTTTTCCATATATATTTCACCATTATACATAGATTAATTGTTATGTATTTTTTAAACTTCAATTTGCAGTGGCATAAAGTCTGTGATGTTGATAAAACGAAAAGTTTGAATCTCAAAAGCACTGATACTTATTTGCAATATCTATACCATTGAAAAAAAACAACTAAAAGGGAAAGATAAAAATATTATTCATATTTTCGTTGATAATATAATAAGTATATAGAGGACAACTAAACACATTATTATTAATCCCTGTTTTTGAACCTACACTCATCCCCAATAATGCCAATTTTTCAATTATACTATAATTTCTGATTAATTAAGATCTGTTTTAGATTCTAGGATATCTGCTTATAAATCAAGAATATTTAATATATTTTGTTCATTCATTTCATCTAGAAATTTTTTATCATACATGTAATATACCACAATGAATTAATGGAGCGTAGCTCATTTTTAACCAACATCACAAATACACATTAAACAACTTATAAAATAACATCATAAATGTATAAACTTATTTGTAAATATCTAAGATAAGAGATCAGTATTTTTCGATGAGAACGTTTGGGAGAACTTATTAATACTGATAAGACACCATAAGGAACTTCAAGATTCAGATAAAAACATAGATATACTCACCTTTCATGCAACGATAACATGTTGCTTCTATCTAGTTGAACTTCTATTGAAGCTATATTCAATTAAACTAAATAAAATTATTTTAACTATCAAATGTTACGAATTTATGCCAACTAAACGCTCCATTTGAAAGAAAGAGTTGATTTTTAGACCCAATAAAAATTCTTATTAAATGTTCCATTAAGTAAGATTTCAATATTTTTACTGAAATTTCGAATAGAGAGAGGAAATAAGAAGATCAAAATTTTTGACATTTATATCATATATTTTTCTAAGGAAATAAATGCCTCATAATGTCAACTTAGTGAAAAATAATTTTGTGAGCCATTTAAAATTCTTTTTGAATGTTTCAAGAAACTATTTGAAGTTTCTAAAGATTTGAATTGAGGAAGAAAATATCAAGATTTAAATTTCCAGACAATGGAATTTCAAATGATCAAATTTTAAGACACAAAGACAAGAAATTAATATTTTCTCTCTAGCTATTAAAAAATATTAAATAACTACGAGAAAAAATAACGCTCAAAATTATTTTGATCAACTGCAAAAATTCATTATTTATCGTGCTGTATCTTAAATTCCTTATACATACATAATCATATTTGAATCACATTATTATGAATAACTTCTTCCGAGTTCATAAAAGCGTTGGAATATTTCTATTTGTTTCATATATTCCCAGTTATTTGCTTTGTCTTTCAATTTAACTTATGAGTTTATTAAATATTAAAGAGATTTTATTCATTAACTCATTTGTTTGATTGACAATTTTTTAATTGTTTGACCAATGAAGTTTCAAATTCAGCAATGAAATTAATCCTGCAATAATGACTAGCATATATTTTTATGACAATGGATTTAATCTTTTGAAGGCAGAAGTGCCTAGGCTATATTTTAAGTATGAGAAATTGTTTCTTCTCCTAAGGTATTTAAACTCCACATATAGGAAATAATAATTCCAAGCTTCGATAATACTTTTCTAATCACCTAAAAATAGTACTCTCAAAGAAACATTTAACTGAATTAAATATGATATTACTTTGAATATTAAAAAAAATCTACCAAAAAGAAAGTCTCATATTAGTTTTTTAAACAAAATATTATCTTTGTAATGACTATCATAAATAATCAGTGTGAAAGAACGATTATGATTTTAATATGACGCATGTAGAGAAAGTTGAAAACAAAATATTTGTAGCCCATACTTTCATATTGTATTTTCTTCCTCAAAATATTGATTTAAATATCTTGTCATAATGGCTGCGCAGTTCATTTAAGGAAAAAACCAAATTTAAATCTTTTACAGAATCACTGTATACACTTGAATGAATTAAAACTGCCATCATGGAACAAAAAGTGACAATTTTTTGATAAGAGATTTTTATCATTAAATTATCATTCAAAACATTTTACAAGGAGCTTGAATTTCTTAAATAATACTGTAAAAGTATGTCTTGAATCACTATAAGGGTGAAAGTAACTAAGCATTTGAATGAACTACTTATACAATCAGGATTTAAAATAAAAAATATGCTTTTTATGTAAGATAAATATCGAATGTTAGAAGCAATGTCATTCAATAATAGGCAAAAATATTATTATATTTGATCTCGTATCTATAGCAGTAATAGTATTGGTACAATTTTCTTTCATTTTGCTGGTCACATAGAATGCTTGAAAATTTGAATGTTTGAAAAATGAACTATTTTTACAATCATGGTTTAAAATAAAAAATAGGCATTGCATGTAAAATGAAATATAGAAAGTTAGAAGCAATATCCTTTTTCAATAGGCAAAAATATTATTATATTTGATTCCTTAGTAATATTTAGTACTAATGACATTAGTATCATTTTCTTTCATTCTGCTGGTCGCATAGAATGCTTGAAAATTTGAATGTTTGAAAAATGAACTATTTTTACAATCATGGTTTAAAATAAAAAATAGGCATGGCATGTAAAATGAAATATAGAAAGTTAGAAGCAATATCCTTTTTCAATAGGCAAAAATATTATTATATTTGATTCCTTAGTAATATTTAGTACTAATGACATTAGTATCATTTTCTTTCATTCTGCTGGTCACATAGAATGCTTGAAAATTTGAATGTTTGAAAAATGAACTATTTTTACAATCATGGTTTAAAATAAAAATAGGCATTGACATGTAAAATGAAATATAGAAAGTTAGAAGCAATATCCTTTTTCAATAGGCAAAAATATTATTATATTTGATTCCTTAGTAATATTTAGTACTAATGACATTAGTATCATTTTCTTTCTTTCTGCTGGTCACATAGAATGCTTGAAAATTTGAATGTTTGAAAAATGAACTATTTTTACAATCATGGTTTAAAATAAAAAATAGGCATTGCATGTAAAATGAAATATAGAAAGTTAGAAGCAATATCCTTTTTCAATAGGCAAAAATATTATTATATTTGATTCCTTAGTAATATTTAGTACTAATGACATTAGTATCATTTTCTTTCATTCTGCTGGTCGCATAGAAGGTTTCAAAATGTTATCAAATGTGAGAAAAAGAAGCTTTTTTTAAAATCTAGATTCGACCTGAATGATGACATTTTTCCAAAAGTGTTTATTTGTAATTATCTGATGTTATTGACCACTAAACAGCAAGAGTTGTCTTAGAATGTAAAGTTATAATAAAACTTTCAAGTTTACTGTGTTACAACATTAGTTATGTTGTCATTTTTCGTTTTATAATTTGTGAAAATATTATTTGAATAAAACTGTTATAATTTTCTATATTTCAAGTTATTTACCATATTTGATAATTCCGTTTTCAGAAATACTATATTCTTTTAAGATTTCATTTCTTAAAAATTTCTTTTAATTTGAAAATGAACACTATATGTACAACCTTGAATAATAATAATAAATGAAATGGATAACAATATAAATAATTTAAAGAAAAAGACAAATACATTCTCAAAATTTTAAAAACAATTATTGAAGAATTTTTCTTAAAAATAATCGGTTTAATGCCAAAATAAAAATTAAAATTTGTGAATTATTGTGTGTAAAACAAGACAATATCATTTTCCCTTCAAAAAATAAACACTAGAGAACTCAGAAGCAAGATTAAAATATATGAAAATTTATAAAATTATAGAATACGGTTTCAAGATAAATGTTAATATCATTTAATCCTTATCAAACAGCTCTTTATTCTTTAAGAAAGAAATAACTGCATTTTTTTCGTTCAGAAACTTTTTTGTAATAATTTTTAGGACGCTATATCTTGTCAAGTTTAAGACAGATTGGCGAAATAACTTACACAAATATTGTCAGAGAGAGAAATCTAAGACGTGTTATGTTAGCTTTGGAACATATAAGTTTTCTTTTTTGAAATTTTTACGTCACTTGCTGTGAATATTAAATTTTATTTTATCTTTACTTATCATTTCGCTCCAGTTTTCTTTCATTTTCATGCTAATTTCGTGAGCCCGGTGAAATGTTTTCTAAGAAAATATCTTTTGTTTTTTTTCGCTCGAGTGGAGAGCTACCTGGAATATATTATGTAATAACAAAGAAGTTTCTGGAAAATTATTGATTTAAGTTAGAGAACACTTCGTTTTTGATATTCATAAAATTCACGGGAAAGTGTAAGTTTCCTTTCTTTTTTTTAATTTTTACTGGAATATTTATGATTATTAGTGGATGATGTAACTAACAAAGAAAACTATTGAAGCATTATTATACATAATATTATGAATAAAACAATTAAAATTTTTATGGGAACACAAACATTTGAATTATCTAGTATTATTTTATTAAGGAGAAGTTCTAGTCATCAGAACAAGTTTGCAAAATGTAAACATGATCACGATGATGTTTGTACTTAGAATTGATAATTAATACTTTTGATTGATTGATATAATCATAAGTTAAATATATTGGTATTGATATATCAAAGATAAACCATAATTATAAAATATATTTTTAGAGTACTGGATAAAAGTAGCAATTTCTGATAATTTCGAGACAAAATATAAGACAAAAATGCATCCATACTCAATAAAGTTTTTACAACATTCAAGTTATATAATTTTATTTACATTATGCTTAATAAAAGTTATAAATTATAACAATTTTTACAGAATATGTTCCAAGCGACTTTTTACTTTTTTTTCTCTTCATTGTTAGCTTTTCTTTTATATAGTTTCATCTATGAAAGAAAACAAACTTTCAGGATAAAGAAAAATATTATTGCATATTAAGTATTTTTTATATGATAAGTACAAAATATCTTATATATAAAATATTTCATATCTGACAATATTTAAAGTATATAAAAACAATTTACTTTAAAAAAAATTATCTATTTAGTAAGAATATATTTAAATCTTACATAAACTTTATGTATAATTCATAACTGTGTCTTACCATTGCATAGAGTCCCAAATTATTACGAAAGCCTAATACATATTTTGTGGCCAAATTTAGTGCCATTGTTCCAAAATATATTATGTGTTCCAGTGCCGTAAATGGTTGAAGATCCTTCATAATGGTCAGCCTCCCCCCTCTTTGATTGTATGCCTGGGTTTGAATCCCAGGGGAAAGATATGCATGACGAATGATGATGTCCATTGACCGTCATCTGAATATGTCTAAAATTATATTCTAACGTGTATATATAGAATAATACGCTAGAATATTACCGATATCCGTTGTATAATACTAACGTAAATGTATTAAATTTAAAGGCTATTACTATTCAGATTGTTAATTGCTATTGTTTATATATATATGATTTTTGTTTAATATATTTATTTTTAGCTTTAATTATCTTACGATAATAGTTAGGCTTATTATTTTTTCTGAAAATATGTGAATATTATTAATATTATATCTTTTTAATGAGAAGGTTAGTTACAACTTGAGTTTTAATGTCTCAAATCTAAGATTGTTTTAGTTCTTTATTAAATTAATGGAAATAAAACTTAAGAAAACTGAGTGTAATCATAAAAAGGTTACAAAATTACAAATTCATTATAATTTTACCATTTTTTTCATACTTGGAATAAATTATACAGTAAAATAATTTATAAATTATTTATTTATTTACTAAGTACTTGTAACAGCCTCAAATTGGTAATAATAATTTGAGAATTCCATTTGTAAATTGTAAACCATCAATTTCTTATGCTTACACTTGTTATTATATATATATATATATATATATATATATATATATATATATATATATATATATATATATATATATATATATATATATATATATATATATATATATATATATAAATTAGAGATTAGAGATACTTTTATATTATAAATTAAATTTTTTGTGCTTGATATATTGCATTCATCATTTAAATTTAAGTTAATGATTTTATGAATTTTAGAAGTCTAGCTAAGTTGTTATCAAGTAAAATTTATATTTTTTGTTCATCAATACGCTTCATCTTGATTTGTAACATGCTGCTGTAAATGACAGACAATGAGATTGAATTCTATAATAAATTAAACACCTTTGAGACACAATCAGAGCACATTTCGTATTCATAAATAATCATGCTTTCCATATGGAATGCAATTCTTATGGTCACAGTATTATTTTTATTCCAATTGTATTGTGAATAAAAACAAGAAGGCAATAATATTTGCTTCCAGCAAATTTCTGATAATTTTGTTACAGCAGTTGAATATTTCAAACTGTTAGATTCATAAGCAAATGACTTTAAGCTTCACATAAATAAAAATTTATAAAATCTTAAACACTTTTCATGAAATATGCTACATATTTTTCGAATTGCAATACAAACTGAAGATATATAAGTTCATTTTGTTGTTTTTAATCATTTCTCTTCAAAAAAATCTTCAGTTTTCTGTTAGTTTAACTATTTCTACTTAAAATCTTGCTTTAGATCTTAGCAGTAATTTTTAATTTTAAAGCAATTTAAATATAGACGACTGTTTAAAATTTAGAATGTGATTTATTATAATAATCCCACTTATAAATTTGTACACAAGGAACTAAACATTCTTATAAATAATCTCATTTAACAATATTGAAGTTATCTGAAGTTTACGTGCAATGATTATTTTATCAAAATTAATGCAACAATAGTAAAAAATATAGTATAAGCGTATCATTTGAAAAATAATTCCTCGTGTAACAAAGAATTTTTAATAGTGATAATTATTTATTGTTGCAAAATAAAATGATTGTAGACAGTGATAAGAGAAAACTACTCGAAACAATATACTGCATTGATTGCTGAAGTAAATCATTTTTACGAAAATTATTTTCCGATTTCTGGAAACTTTAGGTATATTTCATACACATTCGGATGAATACTAGTAACAAATACTTGTTTCCTAGCTTAAAGTTGACTAGTAGTGCTAAAAATTTTACATATCCTACTATATATGTATACAACAACATTTATTAATAACTTTAATAATTCTTCTAAAAATATCCTGATATGAGCTTCAAATTACTTAGCATGGATATTAATCTTCTATTATGTTGAGATACATTCACAAGAATTGGGGGAGAAGTGACAATTTCAAGTTTCTTGTCAGAAAATACCGCATGTTGTTAAAAGATTTTCTGATAGTTGAATGTTTTCTGATACACAGACATATTTTTCTTCATTATCAATAAATCAATAATTTAGTGATAGGAATTATGAATAACGTATCAGATATACGAGGATAGCCCAGAAAATAACCGAACTTTTACTGTAAAAATTTTACAAGAAGAATTTAGTTTATTATATAATGATAATTTTCTCTTATATTTATTAAAGAAGATAATTTTGTCACATACGATGAATCTCCTTTTCTTTCAAAGTTTTTTATAATCTCTCTTCTCTGGTAAATTTTATGATTCCCACGTTTCATTCAATTATTTTACTGCCGTGATTTCCACCAGCAGTTCTTTAAGTCATAACTTTTCCAATTCTTTACCTTTTTCAAGCTGTTTATCGCTTAGAAAGTCTGTTAGATTAGCTTAAATGTGAAAATTGGCCGCAAGGTTCAAATTAAAGACATTTTTTCTTCACTTTTGGTTTCGAACTTCTTAAAGTAAAGTAACAATATGAGGCTGGGTAGAAGTCCCACTGAACCCCAAATTTCTCTCTTTTCATTATTATTCTCCATTGACATCTATCAAATTTTGCCAACGTGTTTCGAACTATACAATGCGTTGAATTTACAGTAAGGCGATTGTATAGCTGGGTTTGTTTTGTAAAGAATTGTGGTGCAAAGTTTCTAATAATTTTGGGGTTTGGCATACAAAGAAATCTAAGATTTCCTGGATCAAGTCTAAGTCATTGGAAACTTCCGACATAAATTTTTCAATCTGGTACCTTGCAAAACATTTATTCACAGAACAATCTCCAAATACATAATATATTCAATGACTTGAAGCAGATTGTGGTAAGCCTATTCAATAAATACAACTCTTCACTAGAAATTAGATTCTTCACATTTAAATGAGATTTAGATTCTTAGACATTTACATTGTTTCCACTTCTGTGTGAGTTAATATTGCTGAACGTAAGTTATTGACCTACTTTTATAATGATTGGTATTTTGATTCTGACCAATTGATGATTCTAACAAACTTAGATCTTTAAGCTCAGGGATATAAATGTTGTTTTATTTCTAGTTGATTTATTTAAAATCTATTTAACACAATCTTCCTGTATTTTATTTACTATTTAACTGTCAGTTTATTTAAAAAAGAAAGTATATCGAATGAAACAGTTTATAAGAAAATTCTTTTCATCCATTAAAAATAGCTTTCTTTTTTTTATATGTTAAATTTTAACATTAAAGGGTTTGATATCTTTGCAGTTCAATTGCCCTTTTTTACACATGAAAGATATATAGGCTGGAAGCTACAGTTTTAAGTACACCCTTACAATTAACCATGTATAAGTACAGATTGGAACCCACAAGTTTTCGAGCTCAAGACCATTCAGCTGTCTGCTCAGCTACATTGAAAGTAAAACTAGCTTACAAGTGCTGAGAAAGTTTTTTTACATCCCTTTTTGATATTTTGTATTTCAGTTACTTATGGTCATATTATGCAAACAAAATTTTGTAAATCCAGAATTATAAACAAAATACATAATTTATCAGCATAATTTATGTTTAAATTTTACGAAAATCATTTGATATTTCCTCAATTCTTCCTTTTCAATATTTTTCATTATTTATGGAAATATTTTTGCAGTTAAGTTGGTAACTTCTCACATTTATCAATTGAATCATAACAATCAGTTTCACCTGCCAGTGAGTGGCAACTTTAATAGAATTCTTTTCACGACTTTTTTTTCGTAAGCATTTTTAAGTATATAAAGGAAATGCAGGCATGGGGATAAAGTTTTGTGTTACATAGCTCAAAATATACGTAAACAAATAGATTTCGCAACTATATTTTTACTATGTAAATATAAAGAATATAATTTAATAGATAATGGATAAAAATAAAGTTTTTTATATTTATATTTTTTTATTCTACGCCCGACCTTGGTTTTTCAACCATCAGTCTCTGTTGGGCAGCCCAATACAATCTTGAGGTGAAGATAAAGTCATCTTCCGCAGAATTTCTAACTGTGACGTCCGATAGTCCAGGGCAAGTGATAAGGTGGTCACCAGTCATGTCCTCTAGTCCACAAATAGGGCTGATTGAGAGTCCTTCAAACCTAAACGATGAAGGTGTTTATGGATATAAATAAAGTGCAACATATTATACTGTAATAGTTACCTCATATATTTTTATCGTAGAAACCTATATATATATATAAATTTGAATTCCATTTAAATTAATTTTTGCTATAAAGTATTAGTTAAGGCATTCAGAAACATAAGTCCAATCAATAATCAGAAAACTTTTTAAGATTTTCTTTAATTTCCCTTTAATGGACTTTTTGGATATAAGGAAAGCTGATAATATTCATCATTTGCGTCAAATGCTTAAAATACAAAAAGTTTTATAGGTCGAAACATAATTTAAAAAATCATTAATAATGAACTTTTAGATCAGTGTGGTTTAAGATATTCTATTTCTCAGCTTAATTTCATTTATTATTTATGAGTACTTTCAAAACAACCTCTCTTGCCTTTAAAGAATGTTGATTTTTATTAATAACTTATTAAAACAACTTCTACCATTTTATATTATCACTGGAAAAGTATTTAATTTTAAATACTGATTTAACAAATACTTTCTGTTTTTCAAGAGACAACACTTAAAAGTAACTAAATAGTTGACTGATGTTATACAATTACTTTGAAAATTTATTACATAATGTCTTTCAGAATTTTTAGAGATAATTGTCGTGCTTTCTTGTCATAAAAAGGAAAAATTCTGATAACTCTGAAATACCACCCCCATAGCTATGCATGCAGAAAAAAACAAAACAATACCAATTTTCTGTTGTTAAAAATTATAGTCACAGACCTCGAACATGGACTTCCTACACCGACAAACATAAGCAAAACAGGCTATTTTTGCGATAATTTAAAAATTTTTTGTATTTTCTATTAATTGTATCTCCAAGTAATTAGCCACATATTTGCTCTGCCAAATATCATGCTGAATACCTAAGTTTGAGAGTCAATATATTACAAAACAATAAAAAATTGATTGAATTATCTCATCAATATTCAACGTTATTAGCTTCGGAGCAATAATACAAACAATATATCTTAATAAATTGAATTCATTAAAATGTGAAACATGTATTTTAATGTTATGAAAGATTTGAATACAGATCTTATTGGTGATCATTTTTCAAGCAGAACTTCGTTATTCGCAATCCTGTTTTTCTTTATTTTTAATCTTCGTAAGAATATAGCAACCCTGCAAGAAGTTCGGAAACTAGCTACTTTTGTACAAGCATGGATTAATAAAGTTCCATACAGAACTTTTCCTCAAGGAACATTAAAATTGCAAACTATGATTCATACACCCACGTGAGCAGAATTTCAACGAAATTCGAATAGAGTAAAATGGAGGAAAAAGTAACAAGTACTCGAAGAAAAAAAGAACTTTTCAGAGATTTTCTTAAAGGATGTAAAATGAAATGCTGAATGTATAAAGCTCTGCAACTCTGTATCTTTTCAAACGACTTCCCAGAAGAAATCGATATGAGTGATTTTTATTTTTTATATTTCTATCGAATGTATTTGAAGTGAAGAGAGTGAAACCTTTTCTTCTTTTTTGATTCTGAGTATGCACGGCGTTTTCTTTTTTAGTTTAATAGCATTCTTATTTTACATGAAACATTCCCCACAAAAATTCTGATTTTTTATAATAAGAAAAGATATATGGTTTAAAAAAAATCTGTTTAGAAAAGGGAATTGATTTTCTCCCAGTTAGCTTCGCGAAAATTGTTTGTTCATTTGTTTTCATTATTAAAAACAACAATGAAATAATTATTTTGTAAGTGAAATTACTTTAATATTTAGCATGATATAAATCAAAGCATATTTTCTTGACTATTATAAACATCTTTTATATACATACATATTTTATTTTATGCTAGCCGTTTTAGGTAATAAAGTAATGAAAGATTATTTATAATTTTCAAAAAAAAAAATCTAAAATGGTGTAAAAGTAAAAGGAATGGAGTAATAATTTATTAAAGAATTGGAGAGAGGACAGATACAATAAGTTCAAAAAGAAATTGGATTGAAGCTATAAGAAGAATGCTTAATTGACTTTGTCGACTAGAACCAGTGGCTCACTTAAAGCAAGCTTTATTTTGCAATTTGTGAATTTTGTGGGTATATATCTGTTGTGTAAAACTCCATTAACAATACTCTAAAAGCGTAGGCGTTTAATTTAATTGTAATCATCTATAATAAATTAATGCGGAATAATTCAATTTAGTTTTTAGTTTAAAAATTATCAGTGAAACTCTTACATCTATTGAATACATTTTCAGTGCACTTCCCGAGTATTACAATTTATAAGCGATCAAAAAACTGCAGTCCAAATCTGTAAAGACAAATTGAATAAAAAGCCATATCAAGAAAATATTCAACATATATTTGTTTATCAGAAATGTGTCTTTATTAGAGGAGAAATCACTGCTGAGTATGGCAACATGAAGTGTTGGCTAAACTAATCAAAAGTGTTTGGTCTGATTCTGTTATTCAGAAAATTAGATTCTTTTCTTTTTCATGAGGCGACCAAATCTATTTGAAGCCCTTGATCAAACATTTTTGTCAGTAAATTTAGTCAGAAAGTACAAGCATTTATTGTTTTCAACGGATAAAACTTTGACTAATATTCTTTTCCAAAATATAAAAAGGATTTCAATGAAGTTTATTTGGGGACTTGTTAGATAAAATGGCGCTGTCTGACAACGATTTTTTACTCAATTTCCGAAAATAATATTTTTGTTTATTTTAATTGCTGTAAAAGTTTTGAAAATTCTACATAGAAGAAAGAATATGTGTTGAAAACTGAGGAAGACAAATTAATTATTATTTTGCTTTTTATTTTGTTTTCAAAATAACTTTTTAATTCTATAGAAAATTACTAATTAATTTTTATTAATTCGATATAATTATATGCAATGAGACACAGCATGGCACTTTTTACACAAATTGTTGACTCCTATAATAGAATTCCCTTGTTTTAAAAATGAACGATGTCGAATGTTATTAAATAATACTTTCCATGTGGAAAATAAAACAGATATCCTTGTTAACGGTTGCATATTTTATTTACCTTCGAAGTCATTGGACAACTATCTATCCATAATCTAAAATTGTTATTAAATTCAAAAATTTAAGACATTAATTAAATTTTTTTGAAGGGCTTCATTAAAATGCTACCAGTGCTTTACCAAAATGGCTGTGTTTAGCTAGAGTTGAGTAGAACTTGTTTTTTTTTCCATGTACAAAAATATGTTTTAATCAATCAAATTGTTATTACCGAAGCACTTGGTTAACCAAATAAAAACTGTGATTTATAATGCATTGAAACTACAAGATAGTCATTACCACTTTCCTGTTTTTTTAAACAAATATCTTCTAATTTTAAACATAAATCTTTTTATTGAACACAAATTGATTATGAGCTGATTTTTGATTATTAGAACTCAAATATTTAGGATCAAATGCCAAATAAATTTTTAAAACGAATTTGAAATAATGCAATATTGTTTACTGGAATATTTTTCATCCATTACTAAAACTATGCTCAAATTCTATTGATTCATCTGTAATAGAAAGTACTTCTGTGAGGCTATTGGCTTTTGATTATTAAAATTAAGAGAGGGATTAATTATTGGTGGAAATTTCGAGCCTCTTCAGCGCCATCTATTTGTTGATTTACACGTTAATCTTTTAAAAGTTATGAATGATATGGGATCTTTCCTTCTTTCATTCGCAAGCTGTTATCCTAATCTGATTTTAATGGTATAGCATGTGTATTCATAGTTTTATAAGAATATTTTAGATTTTAAATTTAATGGTCTTTTTTTTAAAACCAATTTAATGGAAAAACTTACTACATAGAATAATTTACGCTTAATATTAGGGTACATTGGAGTATATGCAATTTTATTGTATGTTCTGTATGAGGGCAAATACAGCATTTGCAATTCTTTTGGTACCTTATAGTATTTTTTTTTCAAGTATACAACTTTTTAATGGCATTATAAATTTTAAGGTTTTGGTAGAGAGTGCTAAAAGTATAGTTTTTTCGCCTAGATTTTACGCTAAAATTTCTAACTAATGATTTGTAATAAAATTAAAAAAGGGAATGTAATAATTGCAATATGGTCAATCATGAGTCACTTAAACTAGTTTATAATAAATTAAAATCTGCTAACATTCATTGCAAATAGTGCATCAGAAATTTAATGCAAAATAGCATAAGATGGATATGCTGTTTCAAAGTGGGGCACTTAGCTGGAATTTTTCCCTAGAATAAAAAAAAAGAGTCAAAGAAAAACAGCTTCCCAATTCGACCCACGTTCGTTTTCTCTAGGAAAGCTTTTCCGCCTGCATTTAATTATCAGAAGGCACAAACAGCGAAGGTCACAGTTACAATCCGATAGCATTACCAGTACCGCATACCTTTTCCTTACACCCCACTAGAGGTACGTGCCTGCTTTATAAAAGCGGAATTAATACAGAGCGGTGTTTTAAATTATAATAAGAAAATGAGGCTCGCGCTCGCTTCCTGTACGTTGGGAACGAATATGCGCGCGCGTGTTCTGGCAAAATTCTGACGCAGGGAAATACATATGGAAGAGGGGGGTTTAAAAGCGCGAGCCACCACCACACACCGTGGTCTCCATGGAAACAGCAGTTGGAAATTTATTATTTACATTTTCATGACACGGTAGCTAGCTGGCGAGAAGCGTGCTCTTTACTAAACTGCCTTTCCTTCCAGTCTGGTGATATGTTGGGTGGTGGGTCGGGTAGGTGAGGGGGATGGGGAAACAGCGAATTTTGATTTGATAGTTTTTATGAGAATCTGAACAAAATGAACTTGTCGACACCTCCGCTCTCTTTTTTTCTCTCTCTCTTCCATCTTTCGTTTTTATCATTATTATATTTTTTTCCCTTCACAAGGTTATTTTCTTCCCTTTCTTGCCTTTTTTCCCTTCATGTCGTAAGGGGAAAAAAATAAAGATTGTATAGGTATCTGGGAATATTTTATTGCCGTCATGTTTTGGAGACCAGGAACTTAGATAAGGAGGGAAAAAATCGGGAAGTGCTTCCTAAGTAGGAAAAACTGCGGATATACATTTCAGTCTCCACGGCCTGTTTCACTTTTGAGGAGCATTTTACCATAATCTGCAATAAGAGGAATGCGTTTTTTTTAACTCCAAGAAATTCCTCCTCGTATGTTAGATAATCGTAATCAATGCGCGCTAACTCAGTTTGGAATTCTAAGTCAAAAGAGAATATGTGACTTGCAGGATATAAAAAAATATTGTAAGATGCTGAAAAAATTTAGTAGATACTATAGCTATTTTGAAAGAAATTTTTTAATTTAATATCCAATACTAATTTTTTTATTTCACCTTTTAAAATTTAAATCCAAATTGCACTTTGAGAAACATTTGCAGATTTGGATTTTTTTAAAGGTTTGACATCAAAAATGAATTTATCAATTTTTAATATAAATAAAAATATTTTTAATGTTATTGATTCAAAATTATATTTGATATATTATTAATGAATATATTTCGCATGTGTATTTGATTATTTAGTTTGATACAAATTATTAAAAAGGTTACTGCTAATGACAAAGCTTAATAATATATTACCAATTTCGCATTGACGCTTAAATAGTTTCTATTAATTTTTTCATATTATTTTTACCGTTATATTGTTTTTGGTCATGTTATATTTGGTCATGATCTATTTTTGTAGCCAATTACCCCCTTTCAAGAAAAATATCTTGTAGTTTTATTGATGTCACATTAGACGAATCGTACGATTGGAAAAATGTACTTTAAAAAAACAATAATTCCAGCAAAATAAAAATTAAAACAATGGAAATGAAATTGTAGAATTTTCAAAATTCTAATTATTATGAGAAATAATTCTACATAAAAATAAATATAAAAAAATTTTAAATGAATATTTATAATTTTCCTATATCATATTTACAGTAAATGTCATTTTTTATACTTATAAACATTCAGAATTACGATGGTACAACCACTTTTTGCACCTCTAATAAAGTACCGTGAATTCCACTTATTATAGTGTTGAAAGCAGAATTATTCTCTGTTGTAAGTTAAAGTAGAAAAAATATTTGAAAACATTAAAAAATCAAAATCTTCTTATTTACTCAATTACCAAAGCTTTGTGATTCAAATGTGTCATTTCAAATCATACCTTTCAATGAATCACTGCATATTTTAAGCACAAACTCAAACTCATTTTCAGATAAAAACTTTTAAATAATTTCTTTCAAAATTTTGGCTTTTATTTTGGCAGTAATAACAGAAAATAAAAACTGCTTAAAATATATTCTGAGAAGAATAACGTATTGATAATAAAGTAATACATACTTAAATATCATCAAACAAATACCTATGTATTTTTAAAATTCTCATAATATTCATAATTACTTCTTTAATAATGTGCTTGATGATCTTTCGTCCCACATAAAATATTTTATAAATATCTATACATTAGTAAATCTTAATCATTGGTTGCTTATATTTCTAATAAAAAATAAACGTCTTATTCACCTTAATATTTTTTATTAAAATGCTCCAAATATAAAAAATATTTATATTTATGATGTAACCGAAGGAGTAAATTTTTTCTTTAGAAAAATACTAAGTTTTTAAGTTAAAAATAAAAGATGTTCTTTATTTTGTAAGAATAAGCATTTAAATTAAAACTTTTTTAAAAAAAATAAAAAATAAAACATTTAACGTTTTTAAAAGTTAATTAAGCAATGCAAAGTGAAAATAAAGATTACTTTTCCCTTAGATTTCATGATTTAGATGTTCATTTAGATTTCATATCCCTTTTTTCGTATTTTTTAATTTATTTAGATTTCATATCACTTTTTTCGTATTTTTTAAAGTATTAAAAATTTTAATTTTCATACATTCTTAAGGCTGCTCATTCCACAAATTAATGACTTCTGGAACATCCACATTTTTTTAAAAAAAAGTTCTGATAATGATCTTATTTTATAAAGCATTTTCCTCCCAAATTTCTTATAAATTCAAGAATATGATTTTGTAAATATAATATTTCTGTTTTATATAATCTTACAATAAATTTGTTGATTGAACATTTTGTGACTAATAATTAAAATTCGCTCATTAAATAATTTGTTTATTCATCACATGTTCCTCCTTTTACAATAAGATTCTCAAATTTTTCTGCTCCGTTTTCTTTTAATAATATAAATGTAATGGAATCTATTTTCAATAATTATCAAAGTAAAATATGAATAAGTTTTCCAAAATATTATAAAATATTTAAGCTATACAATTTGCCTTGACGAAATCAAATTGACAATTTTAAAATTGTGTCTGAACCACATTTTACATTAGTTAAATTTAATATCACTATCATTTTATTTGATTTATTCTAAGAGATTAGTTCACGAATCAGTTAAAACCTTGTTATTTGTCGCGAGATTATAGGTCTTTGGAAATGAATTATAAATTGCGACCACTATAATGAGCACAAGCGTAATTAAAATCTGATAAAGAGAATTAAACTAATAATAAAAATATATTTTATAGAAATTATCAAAAATGTGAGTTAGGTAGTTGTAATATTTTTCCTCATATCTATGGCATGAAATTTTTATGAAATATTAAAATAACGACGTTTTTGCAACGGCGCCACCTCCATTTCAAAGGCTCCACATAATGTAAGAAGTCGTCAAAATCTTATTTCTTTTTTTCCCAGGTAAAGATAATAAAAACGAAGAATAAAGAGCCATTAACGGCTTATAGAAAATAGGAGCAATCACGTCGACAGAAAAGAAGGCAGTCGCAATAGCGTCTGGCAGTTAGAAGAAAGACATTCTTCCGTGTTAATGGGCAATGCATTCGAATTGATTTTGCGTGTGAATAGCGATTCGGAATTATTCCAAAATCGATTCAGCCAATAAAAAATACCTTTCCCTTTCTCAAAAACATATTTTTCGGTTAAAATTTTATTAAGAATGTCTTGCACATGGCACTCAATTTCAGAGAATTACTTTTCTGAAAAACACTGATTCGGTTTTTGATTGGCTAAATTCCTCTGGTTTTTTTATTGCTAAAAAGATTATCAGGCAAAGAGATTTCGGCGTCATTATCAAATGATGTCTTGATTAGCATTGCATATATCATGCAATGTGTTGAGCAGGTGTCATAAAATGCCTTCGGTCAACATAGTAGGCTTAGTGTTAATCATGATTAATGACAACGAAGCATCATACATTTAAACCAGGTTAGCTCTTAAGCCTACTTCAGACTGCCTGTCGTCTGGTGTTGGGGTCGATGAAACAAATTAAATGAACTACAAACAAGACCATAAAGTTGATCAATGGAAAAAAGTGTTCATATCAGAAAAGTAAAAATGAAATTTCAGTTGTGAACTCCTAAGTTACATATGTTAGATAAAAATTAACAAAATTTAAAAATAAGTTATGCTCGGGAAACTTAATTCATCATACATATTTAAGACAACTTTCCTAATTACTTTCAACATAAATGCTTAAGAAAATTATGCAACATTTTCTTTTTTTTCATATTTTGGAAAGTATTAAAAAAGCTATGAAATAAAAAATATCAAATTTTCATACATTAGATTAAGTATCAAAAATTTTAAATTTAGGTTACCAAATTTGAGTAATATTACACGTACTTAGAAACTAATAAAAAATTTAGTTTAAATTTAAAATATACATTTCACTATACGGTGATTCTTGGAGTTAAGTTCTCACCAGTTCTGTTAAGTTCTCACAAAATTATCCGTATTCTGATAATTAATTAATTATTGTACTAAAATAATATTATAAGGAACCATTATTACTTCCAAATATCATATGAAATGGCATTGTGAAAGTAATATTTTATTGAAAATGAAATCAATATTATTTATTAAGTTGAATGTTAAAAATATTTGCGATAAAAGTTTTTTAGGTATAGATCACTATTTATGAAAATTACTCAAAATTTATTGCAAACATCTACATTACAGTATACACAAATGTTTTTACTAGATTATCCCAGCTTAGATAATTAAGATTTTAATTAGTATTTAAATTTGCTTTTGTATCTTGCTCAGAATTTAAATAATGAATTAAGAAAATAATGTTTTAGAGCTTTAGTTGTTGTTGTTGTTAATAATGACACTTGGCTTGTCCAAGTTCGCTATGCCTTTGGCTTTGCGAATTTAAGTCGATTGGGAGCGTCTTTCGTTTCAATCAGAGCACCATGAAAGTGAAAGTACGACTTTGCTCTAAACACATGCCATAGGTACCCGTTTATAGGGTAGGCATCCAGTCACACCTCATTCATACAAGGAAAAGACAAAGACAGGATAAGAGAGAGAAAGTACATCCATGCCCGAACCGGGATTCGAACCCAGGACCTCCTTATCCACAGTCAGTCACGCTGACAACTAGACAAGTTGAGTGGCAGGGCTTTAGTACATTTCAGAAAATAATTTTACTATTATCCATCAGAATTTGATTATTTATTTGGTATTTCAGAAAATGAAGTTACTAAAAATATCTCATCGGATTATTTTTATACAGAATTAAAATACCGCTATAAGTATAATCATTAATATATAAATTAAAATTAAGAAAATTAGGTATTTTATTAAATTTTTTATTAATAAAAAATTTAATTATGTAATTAAAAGTTTCCTTGCCCCTGAGCAGCTACCAGGCGCGTCGGCAGGTGGTGGATTGCCGAACGTCCTGTAGGAATGACAGGATAGCCTTGAATATAGAATCAGAGGCCGAGAACTAGCTCCCGTAAACCCTGGTGTTATTCGACCCTTGCCTAGGGCTATTTGGCACCGCGGTAATGGTGTCTTAACGGAACTACTAGTTGCCTGGCGAACTTCTAAAGCTTTTTTGTTTTGCCCAGTAACTCAGGGAATGTTGGGTGGACTGTTATATTACCTGAGCTTATTAATTGTTACCCTGTGGCTGAAAAGACACGAGGAATAACAAACGTTTCTGCATTTGCAGGTGAAGCATCTGAAGTAGACCTTGCTGAAAAAGACAAGGGAACTCAGATTCAATCTAGTGAAGGGGCAGCAATTTGTCCTTCACTGGAGGTAGAAGTGACCTCCAAACCATATTCTTCTGGTGAAAGTCAGGAAGCTATCACTAGCATGACTGACTCTCTGACCAGAATTATCTGTGGATCATCAGCGAGGATTGCCTCTGAAATTCTAAGATGCTCTAGGCAGAAGATACGCTTAATCGTAGGCTTCATAACTGGGCACTATTATTTCAGAAAACACCTCCATAAAATGGGACTGTTTCAGCAAGACCCTATCTGCAGGAAATGTCATGCAAGAGGAAACGGCCAAGCATATCATTTACGAATGCGAGGCCCTTGCCCTCCCTAGATTAACTTCTTTAGGCATCATCCATACTAGAGAGTTACATCTAGACTCCATTAAAGGACTCGGACTTTATGAATAAAGTGGGTGACCCGAGCAACTGGAACTAGGAAACATTGGGTTTGGAGTTAACAGTACAAAATGCTGATAAAAGCAGAGGTGCCCAATGACATACAAACCCAACTCTAAGAAGAAGAATTAAAAGTTTTCATTTGTGTATTTCATATTAATTTTCCCATTTTTCAGAAAATTTCTGTTAACATGTTTAAAAAAAATTTGTAATGAAAGAACTTAAAAATAATGCAGAATGTATATAACCATAAAATATGTTTTAAAAATTTAAACTACTTGAATAATTAATGTATATATAAAATATTTAAATTGCTAATATATCATCTTTGCTTGATCAAAATATTATTACGGCAGCCAAATTTGGATCAATTTGGTAACCAAAAAATTAGCCAAAGACAATATTGAACACAGCCTACAAAATACCCCTTCAAACAAGAAATATTTTTACATAGTTTTTTTTGAGTAATTTCGTATTTAAATGTATTCAAGCATACTTTAGTAACATTATATTTAAAAAATATAAAAATTATTTAAAAATGTTGAATTACTATATTTTTCCTTAAATTATTCCGAAATTAAATTAATATTAATACAATACATTAATAATCTTGATAATAAATACTCTTCTAAATGGAACTCATATTGATTACATTTTCTCTGTTAATTATTAAAATTAAAAGATACTTGCTGTAAATAAAGAATATGTGGTAATATATTGAACGGTTATATTAGGATTCCTCCCTTTCAGCACTACAAGGGGAGGAAGTGATTGCACTTTATATAGTAGGGTACCCAATGGGTTTGCCATCGTGGTACGAAAATAGGAAAACAAAATACTCCCAAAAGCAGAAGATCCCAGAGTCTTACTACTACCCTCATTCATAAGGAAGAGGTATCATTTCATAAGGAAGACATTGCGACCTCGGCAGATTTTATGTGCTCCGGCAGCTAATAGTGAGCACGATGGATCTTCTATTCGGTTAGTATAAGAACTCTCCATCTTTCGATAATGAGAATGAACGGCCTAACCAATTAGACCTCACTGCGTATTAAGTAAATAATATATTAAAAATTATATAGAAATGACGAAATTATTGACAGAAAATTCTTTTGTTGCACTTTGTATTCGAGAACAAATGAACCACTTTGTGGTAATTGTAATTTGCATTAATATATTTATAATTTCTATAGTTAAAAAGCATATATTAGAAATGTATCAACTTTTCTTTTAAATAATGCTAAACCATCGTTCAGTCTTTTACTATGAAATAAAATAACTAAGAGCTTAAAAATAGCTAAATATAAAATCTGTTTTTGAGAATCCCCTTTAAAAATATATGCAATATTCATGAAATTTGTAACCTAAACTATCCCCCTAATGTTTGATTAAATTGCATAATTTTAAATCTCAAACTTATATATATTTTTTGTTCTTGAATCTTTTAAATTACGTTGGGCTCTCTTTTGTGCGGCTCCCCTGTTTTAAATCATGCGAGTTTAAATTTAGCTGCTGCCAGACATTTTACAAAGGCAAATGCTGATTTATTGGTTTCTGTTTGAAAAATTGCTTCTGTGTTGATGGCAGACAAAGCATCTTCAGTGTAGTTGATCATAGACAATAGCCCAGTATTGATTGATTGGTTTGGTTTTACGTTTTCTTGTGAGAAAACTCCATATTTTACGTTTAGGAGGAATTTAAGTTTTTAATATAGATGTGTTTTTCAAGTTGATACAAAATTCTTTTCTTTTAATTTAATTTTGTAAGCTAAGTGGATAAATTTTTTTTAAAAAAACTATCTCACCAAATCATTAATTTATTTGTTTTACAACAAATGAGACAAAATAAAACAATCGAAACTTTTTTTATGACTTTTAAACAGATAAAGACTTTTTGCTTTTTTAAATAGATATATTATATATTAGAATTTTATATTCGTAATTAAACTGAATTTATACATTCACTATTTTAATATTATTTTGGAAAAAATAGATCATGTTATTAAATGCTTCATTTCCCACTGCAAATAACACACTTAAAAACAACATGTATGAAATGAAAACTGTTAACATGTTTCACAATCTATTAATTTTGTATTTATATACTATAAAGGAATAAAATATTTACAAAATGTAGCGTATTTTTATTCATTGAAAACAATAATAAATCATAAAAGTGTTTTATAATCTACTATTCTTTAAATATATGTATAAATAATTAGGTTGATTACGTTTATTATTCTCTCAAAATGAATAATTTTCTTCGAAAAATTGTCTTATTATTTTAATGATATTTCTAAATAACATAAAATATGATGCTATTTCTTTGACTAATTGATGTTAATTTTATTTTTCGCAAAAAGAATGTATATTTTAAAAATCTAAACATAAAATTAACGAGAAATTCAGGAAATAAAAAAAATCTGAATTTTGCCTCGAAATAGAAGTAAAGAAAGTAAAAATCATTCTTGTGAACAATTTAATTCAAACTGAATATTTGAAGTTTAAATGAGAAAGGGAAATCCTTTTTTTTCCTTTTTTACTTAAATAAATTTATGTTTGCAGTAAATTTTTGCGAAAAACTTACTTCCGAAGTAGAAATGAAAAGCAGAAATGTAATCCACCCAATTTATTATTATTTGAATTCTTTTCTGGTTACTCTACACAGAAGAAGAAAAAATGAATGTTATTAGTGTACGAATTCTAGTTTACAAAACAAAACAATGTTCTAAAATACTTTCTTAGAAAAGGTGAATAAGTGCATGCTTAAAATTGGAGAGCAGAAAGGCCCGAAGTGTTAAATATAATGAGTAAAAAAATCGTTTTCTAGTTATTTTTATTATGTTAACTGAAAAAAATGAAAATAAAATGTAGCATTTTCTGTAGAAAATCAAACAATAAATTTGTTCTCTATTATGTTTAAAGTTACATTTATTAAAAGACTAAATTATTATGAAACTTATTTTAGTTTCAGTTATAACTTTTAATTAATACATTTGATTTTTAAAGTTTAAAGTTTCACTAATCCTTTTTTCTGAAAGACATGATATTTATTACGCATTATTATTATAAGTATCAAGTGAAATTACATTGTTGTATTTTTGTGTAAATATGTGTAAGATATAATTGTTAATTTTTGCAAACCAATTCCAACGGAATAAAAGAGATAAACAAATATAATCTCACAGACATTTTGTGCCATGTTCAAACTACGAGATCGAGCTGGAACCACTTTTGGCAAACTTCTATGCCAGCCTATGGAAAATTATTAGTCTCTATGTATATTAAACACGCTTAAATTCTTTAATATGTTAATCTTAGAAAGGTTTGTATATCGAAACTATAACCTACCAAATATGAGAACAATGCCTTTCTGCCTTGTCGGGACGGTGTGCACCAATAACCCGGAGGGCTATCCCGGTGTTAGCTTGCTATTGGTACGGTCTCTCCAGTCGGGCAGGCCAAAGTATGGGTGCCTGACGACAAAGAACACCAACCCGAGCCAAGACTGATTTCTACCTTTATGGTGCTCGGATATCCGGATCAACAGGAGCTCCATCTCACCTAATCCTTATGACATCGTTGACCTTGAATCTTAAAATCGGACAGTTTGGGACTTTCCAGAGAGGACACATACTCATCCCCTTTCCGGTCCTCGATTTCTTTAGCGTCAACGGTTTGATGGATCTTGTCTGACTTCGTCAGACATTTGGAGGATAAGCCACAACAACCATAATGCCTTTCATTATCAGGATATAGTGGCCCTATAAAATATTTTACAATCTCTTTCTGATTTCTTTAAAGCATTGTCTATTTCTGGCAACAGAATCCAAGCACAGTCTCCGGAATACTTTGAAAGCACATAAATGTGTCGAAGTCGATACTTAAGTGAACGGATTCTTGCTTAAACGAACAAAAACATTGAATTCATTCTTGTCATTAGAGAAATCTCATATCCAAAACACAGTCTTCAGACGCGAGACAGATTCACTCTTCCATTATCCAAATCGTAATTCTTTGAAACTAAATTCAAATAACTAGTATTTACAGTTTATCATTTGAATTTTTTACTGTCGTATTGACAAATTATCCAAATGACATTTCGGGGTTTCATGAAGAAATATGCATTGAAATTCATCACTGGTGGATTAGAACATAACATATGTTAATGGTTTTATCGATACAATATTTCAGGTATTCTAGAGTGGTTCTAAATAATAAAATACTGCATAAGACTTCAGATTAAGTGGCATAATCAAATTCCGTTAAAAAAAAGTTTCAATGTAGCTCTAATATGATATACTATACATGGTGTAATATGATGCAATTAAAACTTTAGGCTATGAATAATCAAAATTAGTAAGCAAATATCTAAATAAACTTTTAATTGTATTTGATATTTGAGTAACAAATGTTCATGGAAATCGATCTTCATTTTTTTTAAATAATATAAAGCTTTGCTTAAGTTACATGCAATAAGATGAGTAAATATTTTTTTTAAATGATGGAACTGCAAACTTTAAATAAGTAGTGGAAATGTTGCAATTGAAAAACACAAAAAATAAATATTATTGTAAAATATAAATGTAATACAATTGGCAAAATAAATTATGCAAAAAGGAAGTAAAAAGAAATAAATGTTATAGGCAACATATTCAATATCGAAAATAAATTTTTTTAACAAAAGTTAAGTGAAGAGATTTAAATTCAAATATTAATGTAAAAAGCGGTCACATAGAACATTCAGCAAGCAGAATTTGGAAATGAACGTGTTTACGACTACTCCAAGTTTGGTAAGCGTAATTTGGGAATCAACAATAATGTAAATCAACTGTTAATTAACTATACAAATCAACATTTGAACAAAATTTTTAAGTACTGTAAGGGAGAAAAATGATTAAATGTGGTAAAATATTTTTAATGATCGCATACTTCTGATAGGCAAAATTAAATACTTATAAAAGGCAAAATTATTTAGTGTAATCTGTTGATAATCATGATTAAGTATATTAATAAATAATTCTTTTCATTATAATTTAAATTTCCCGTTATATATCATTAAATGTATATAACGTGAAATTTAACATTAAACAAAATGTGCGTTAAAACAAATGCAAAAAGTACAAAATAACGTGAACATTAAACAAAATTCCCTTTATGTTTTAACAAACTCAACTTATATTTTTAGTTTTTAAATATTGACTTTTTATTACTATTATTTTATTAATTTAATAAACATGATTTTTTGATTGCTTGATAATAATTTTGAGTTTTGAATAATTTTAATTTAATGATAAGTGAGAATTTAACTAAATCAATAAACTGATAACCAAAATAATAATTAATAATCCCCAATATATTTTTTAAACAATATCAAAAATTGATGTATCGATAACATTATAGAAATAGCTTTTGATAGAATCCTGACAAAAACCAAAGAAATAAACATAAAAATTCTCAAATTTAATTTACTTATGATAAAAAATAAATATTTTTACCACAATTAATATCAATTAATTGAAAACCAATAAAAATGCAATAAAACCTTCGAATATTCTTTATGGTATGATTACATGATTAAAAATGTCTCCTCCTTTACTTAAAGCAAACTCATGTTGATGATAAGAATATATGGTATTGTTTTCTTTAGTTATCAAAAATGAAGATAAGTTAAGAAAAAACACCTGAAAATATAACTTGCAGATGCAGCAATTTTCTGTATAATGTTAATGAAAGCGTAAACATTTCAAAAAATCATATTTTGGGATAAATTAAAATTCTGAGCAAATGTGTTTTAAAAACTTTCCAATTTATTTGCATTTAATTGTAAAAGTGTTACTAATCGGAAAACGTTTTTAAGACACGAGAAAAAATAATTCATTTTAACTATGCATTAAAAAAGTATTGATCTCTAAGTAATAATTTTCTGAAAATAATTTCTTAACAGATTCTAAAAACAACCCGAAAGAATGGATATTAAATAAATATTAATATTTTTTTCATATTTACTTAATTAATATACACATTAACTTATTTTTTTAATTAAAATTGTATTACATTTGAAATCTTGAAACTAAAACTGCCGTATTTATTATATTAGAATCGTATTATTTAAAACTGATTACAAACACTCAACCAACATTTTTTATCCTTAGCATTTGCTGAAATTTAAACTTAAAATTAATTATAACTAATTAAAGAATACTAATAACAATGCTAATCAAAATATGCACTTAACTATAACAACAAAAATTGTGTGAGAATAAAATGAGATTTTAATAAAAGTTTGTGTAAAATTTGAAGTTTAAATATGTAAAAATATTTAAAAAATCACAGGAAAATATTAGAAAATAAATTTCTGATACGTTATACTAATTTTATTTTAAAAGTTAGGAAATGTGGTTGATTGGAACGAAATATTTTATATATATCATTAGCTCTAAAAATTATTTTACTAGTTTAATATTAGTGCAAAATAAAACTGGATCAAATAAAGTACAAGTGTCTTGATAAATAGAATTTTCTTCCACTTATAAAATAATTTTATAACAAGTTTTATATCTTTCAAAGATATAAAGATCGTAATTGAAAGATATATATTTCATGTCGTAAAAATGTTCGAGAAAGCTTGTAAACGCGCAACCCTCACAAATTCCATCAAATGCTTTTTGTCATTGAGGATTTTTCAATAACGTTCTATGGTAGCGATACAAAGTTTATTCTGAAATTTCACTGTTGAAAGCAATGCATGAAAAAGTAAAAATGGGGATGCTTGAATGTTTTATAAATTTATGAGCATATTCACTTTCTGAAACATTTTATGCGGAAATTTTATAAAGTATTTCCTTTTTTTAGTGACCTTTTTCCTATAAATTTTGCATTCAATATAGGAAATGATAATTTTAAGGAAACATTTTGCTATGCTAAACTGCATTTCATTGCATATTTGGATGAGAAATATTATGAAATATTTAATTTTTAGTTTATTAAAATGCCGTTAAATTAAGTTATAATATGATGTATTTATATTAATAACAAATCTAAGTTATTTAACATAAGTTATTATTATTATTATATATGAGTAGGAAAATAAAATGTGTGTATTACTTATAGTAATTGATACCAAATTTGAGATGAGCTTCGTCCGATGGAAACAGGTCACTTGAATATTATAAGATTTACAAAAAATATGTCACTTTTATTATTTACACTTCTTAAAACAATTTTATATATTTACAATAAAACAATTTTGAAAAGGAAATTAATTGAATAGTACAAAGAATTGTAGCAAGTTTGATTATGAAAATATACATCCCTATACAACAAAGGCTATATTTCATTAGACAAGATGGAATACTTCAAAAAGTATTTAAATTATTAATCAACAATTAAAATATGACAATGTCTTACAAATTTTTAAAATATAAACTATTAAATTCAGATGATTATTTTAGTAAAAATAATTAAAATCCAAAACAAATTCATACAATATTGATTTTGAATTATAGTTCTTTAACAAATTTGACACTGTGTTTATTGTAAAGACCATTAAGAAATTACTTAGGGGGCAACAAAATAGTAGAATTTTACTTTGGGCTGTAACCTTCGTTTTTATTAAAAATTGGAGTATATTGCAATTCATTAATATAAATAAGTCATTTTATATGTATAGACCTACTTATTCTGGTAGTAAAAAAATAAAATTCTAAATGGGACAACCACTACTATATCTTTTGTAAATAGAAAATAGTTTTTCAGTTTAAGAATTTAAGCAATCTGGTTTAAAAGTTTTTGATAAAAATATAAATGAAAGTTAACTGAAGGCAAAAAAATAAATGCTGTCCGAACAACTAAATAACTTTAGCCTATTATAAAAACCTGAAATTTGCAGTTTATAAGGGTTGATTGCAACCGATTAGAGAAATTTTCTACCTTTCATCTATTTTTAGTAAAAGTAAAACTTATTTACAATTTTGTGGTATAGCATATAATTCGTGGCAATTTTTATATCAAATATGTTTTTATATTTATCTCTATTGTACTGATTAAATTCATAAAAATATATCTTAATATTTTTTAAAGTCTCATATTCACATGAAATATAAAATAGGAAAAGGATTAGAAAAAATATTAAGTAGTTTTGATAATAATTAAATACAAAATATGAGTTTTAATTGCGGGCTTGATAATATAAATTGACAATTTAATTTTGTCGAATAAAATAAAAAGGCCTGTAAATATTTATAGAAGAAAGCAATGAAAATTTATCTAGATTTTTTGAATTTATATTCATTAAAGCAAAAAATATTCACACGGATTTAAATATTTATGCACGTTGTTTATTAATTATACCAATTTAAACAAAAGGAAAGTTAACTAAAATTGCAAACTTAATACAACAAAATCACTCCATTTATATTTTATTTATCTGGAATTAGCGTTTCAAATATAATCATCAGCTTAAGAGTTCTTCAAATTCTTTAATAATTTACTAGAATTTGCAGTTACAAAATTCTTATTTAAGAAGCAAACTTTTATATATTTTGTTATTTTTTCTGTAAATAAAATAGACATGATTTTGCAAATTCCTTTCTGTTATTTTATGATTTTTGTAATACTTTATATTTTATGAATATCTTTCAGTCAATTTATAGTACTCTTACTTAAAATCAATAAAAAGAGCATTTACTGAGCAGAATCCTTAATATTATAGTCTGTGGTCATGACCTACAAGTGAGCTCAAAACATAAACAAAAAAATATAATACTAATAAGATTTGCATATCTTGTTGAGCATAAATCCGGATTTCAAGCTTTCAAGTGAATTTTCCTTTACATATATATATATATATATATATATATATATATATATATATATATATATATATATATATATATATATATATATATATATATATATATATATATATATATATATATATATATATATATATATATATATATATATATATATATATATATATATATATAATACTAATTCTTGATCAAATTTTTCCAAAAAGTTATAGATGAATTGAATAAAAAAGTATTAAACGTTTCCTTGGCTTAAGAATAATTTCAAAATAACTATTTAAAAGCTTATGCTGCTTTTAAACACCATTTTTTCTTTATCATAAACAAATATATCATCAAGTTTAAACAAGTATATTCAGAACTTTAAGCGCTTAGATTATGTTAAAAATAAAAAAAAAAATCTAATTTTTTAAAAACTTTGAATTTTCTTAATGGTTTGAGTAATTAAAAAATGATAAGAAATATAATCCATTCTGTCCATAAATAGGAAACATATTTCCTGATTTTAATAATTATTTTTGTTTATTAGTTAAAGCAGCTTTCATTCTACACTTAAGTTTATTCCAGCTTTTTATGAGAATAGTAAGAGGTATTTAATATTTTTGATTTATGAAAGTATTTCCAATTTAATAAATGCTTGAAAATGTCTTCATAAATAATGTCTTTATAATCATAAATAATGCTTATTATTTACAAAACATCATTCAGTCTGAAACCATTACAGCTGATACCACGAAAGTCCCATACATCAGCCTTGTGATATCAGGTTATCAACTACGAAAGATTTTCTACTATTTGTAAGGCCAAAGAAAAATATTTTTAACTACACAAAAATTTAAGTTAGTTTTTGTAAATCACTCTAAATAAATAAGATGAAAATGTAATTTGCCTGAAAGTATTTTAAAAGGAAATATTTGATTTATTAATTGGAAAAATATTGGATTTTTAGTACAATGAAATTCAGAAAGAATTAATATAATGAATTCAGAAGAAAATATTTGCAGTGTGAAATTTTAAAATATTTTATTATATAGCGTAAAATAAATTTTATGCTACATGATAAAAGATTTTAAAATTTTACAATTTCTGAAATGCTACTTAATATAATTGCCAAATAGAAAAATGTAAAAAACTCTGAAATAAGTATTTATTACTCTTAACTTAATTTAAAAAAGAAAATAAATATTATAGCTCCAAAGTTAGTATTTATTACTTGTTTTCTTTTAACAGAATTGTGGTCAAACATCTTAGAAAATTTATATTCATTTAATATAATTTATAGTAGCATTTTCATGCAGAATATACAGAAGACAATATAACTTTTGGATTATTTTTAATCTTTCTCTTTTAAAAATCTCAAGATGAGGTTAATAAACATCTACAATGGACATAATTTTAAATATGCATTTATACATTTGTGATACTTGTTACTCTTCTGTCTGTGCAATATTCAATTGAGTAAAACTTCCCCTTCATTCGCCATTTTAAACTTATCATACTACTGCAAGGCTACAGTCTGTCTAGAATAATATCATTGCAAGAAATTTAAATGACCGTTGTGTTTCAGCCAAACTTATATATCTCCATTTATCATTCTAAAACCATTATATTACAGACCTCATGAAACAAGCAGGATTATTGCATTTTCAGACGCTTCTTTCGAATGGCTCACATAAGTGGGTATTACATAATTTTGAAAGTTAAAATATTACAAGTGATGTTTGTAACAGTGAAATATAGTTGCTTCTGAGCCTGGAAAAATGACTTCTTGACCATAAGTTAAATTGATATAGCTTATGTGCTAAAGTTTATATACAATTTATTCACTTTCCTCAATGACAAATGTTTCCTAATATACAGAGTATAAAAAAGGGAGAACCAATTGCGTTTTCGCTTTCATTACGTGTTCTCAAAATTCAACTACAAGAAATAAACTTAATAAAGTGAGCAAAACAGTTATTTATTTTAAATAATTCTATTACAACTTAGAATGATATAAAATTCTATTTAAAAATGTAGCTTTTATCGTATGTATGTATGTATGTATGTATGTATGTATGTATGTATGTATGTATATATATATATATATATGTATATATATATATATATATATATATATATATATATATATATATATATATATATATATATATATATATATATATATATATATATATATATATATATATATATATATATATATATATATATATATATATATATATTTAATATATTTATGTATACATATATATAATATTTATTATACACCAAGAATAGAAGAATAAAAAATTGATGAAGAGAAGAGCATGGTAACAGTAATAAGGAATTTTTACCACGACATAAAAAAATAACAGCTAATAGTAATTTGTTTGATCACAGTGATTGCAAACTATGCAAATAACGTCCAATCACGTCGTAGATATTTTGCAAGTGGTGAGATTTTCGGGGCATATATAGTCAAGAAAGTATTTATGTGCCCTCCAGAGCATATTGGCTGATTCGCGCTGCCTGATATTTTGAAGTTATTCTAATGATAAATGTGCATTAAACATGCCAGTAACACTATTATATTTTGTCAAATGACATTCAGCATTTAAAAGCAAAGATAGTGTTACTGTTGGAAAAACTTCTTCATTTTATTGTTAAGCCATCTTATTGTCGATTATGAGATATGTTACAATATGCGGGCAAAACAAATCATAATGCTGTGTCGTCGAGTAGTATTTTGCTCCTCAGCTTTAGTCATAAAAACCTGTGACGAAGTCATTGATAGACTTTTACTCAATGACTATCATGGTGAAACAAAAATGGGACTGATCTGAAAACATTGAATTAAGTCCTTCCAAGATTATCGTGGCTTTATCTCAAACCCATGTCAAACAGGGATGTTAGCTATTGAACGTTACTCATTGATAATTTTCTCAAGCGAAGCCATGAATGTAGTTCATAAAATGTCAATCAGAGAATATAATTATTTTTCTGATATTGTAATATTTTCGTAATATCAGAATAGGTTTATCAATATTAGGTTTCATTATGCATCTTTGAAAGGCAAAGCAGTATTACAAATGAAAGAAAATTTGGGAAACAAAGAGCATGAAAATACTTTTTACTAATGATTGCGGGACGAAGTTTCTTAGGAAGGAATGATATGTTAAAAACTGATATACTTTTATGCTAAATATATGAATTATTAGCAATTTGTCACTGGAATTTTACATTTTTTAAGAAAACAATGTAATTTTTAGCGATTTATCAAACATAATCGAATCTAGTCTTCAAAAAATAATAATTATATTAATGTAAAAATTAATTAATTTAATGAGAAATCTAAATAAATTTAATAAGTCTAAAAATGCAAATGAAAACTAATCTAAGTCAATTAAACATATGCATTTTAGAAACTAAAATTATGCAATTATGCTAAAAAAATATAATGTTTCATAATAAAATAAAAATAAAACAAATAAATAAAATTAAATCATTTTTATTTCATTAAAATCAGAAAGAATTGTCTAAAGTGTATATTTTCACTATTTAAGTTATTTAAGAAATAGGAGTCTTTTGGCAGTTCTCTAAGTTGTTGAAGAATTGTTCAGAAAATTCAAGATAGTGCTTCATATAAATATCTTTCCATAAATCTCCAAAGAATTTTATATTTTTATTTAATTTTTAATAGCTTATAGCACAAAACAGGAGAGCTACTTCACTTTTCCGCTTATTTTATCTATAGGATAAAACTTTTTTTCCAAATATCTTTATTTGAACTTGTTTAAGTGATTGAACAAGCATTAAGGTTATTAAAATTTTAGTTAGAATATATTTACATGGAATGATATTTAAGTAACTCAAAATAACAGATTTTCATGAATATTTGTTTTATTATAAACATTTTTTCAGAAAACTCTTATTTGATGAAAAGTATTTATCAAATATACTCAAAGAATCTTAAGTTTTATTCTATTTTGCATTTTTTGATTGCATAAATTAACATTTATTTAAACATTACGTTTTAGTAATTAAAAATTTTTAAAAATCTTTATGTGATATATGTGAATAAACAATCTTTAGGTAATCGTAAAATTTCTAATATAAATTTTTATAAGTTACGAAAAATGAAAACTAACATTTTATATGGTGATTTAAATCACCTAAATACAAATAGGAAATTACTTGAAATTTACTTATTCATATCGTCCACAAAAATATTAATTTCTCACCAGAAGGATTTATTCTATGCAAATTGAACCCATTTATTTACATAGAATAATTTAAAAAATTCTCAACATAGCATTTATACTACTTAATTTGATAATACATATTTATTCATACAATAGATATTATGCACGTAAATTTTTTCCATAATGCTTTCATATCTACTGGAAGTTTATTTCAAAAAGTTTTTATGTATGTTGATCAAAAAATGAAAAGATTTTCAAAATAATTAAGTTTATTTTATTTGAAAAACTTGTTTAGATTTGGAAGTATTTACCAAGAACACAGAATAGCAACAAAAGTATTCAGAATAAAAATATATATTATTCATGAAACAGGAAAAAATTGATAAATTATTTAATATGACTAGAATTTACAAGTAAGCAGATGTTAAATGTTTAGAAGTATTTTTGATCAAATAACAAGACAACCAGGATTTTCCTTGTATAGCACTTAATCACTAATAAAAAAAAGCTTCAACACTTATCATATTTTAAATTTAAAAGGATTTCAGAATTGAATGTGAGTAAAAAATCCAACTTTCCAATTGCAAATAAAATTTAAAATTTATGGTTCTGTAGTGAATCTGGTGAACTGATCATCATAACTATTAGACTTAAATGAGAAATATGTGATTATGTAAAACGCTTATAAAACAGAGCTAGAAGGACAGTACAAAAACTACAAATTAAAAACGCCATGGATTAATATATTAAAATAATTTAAACATTTTCCTTATTCGTCACTAAAACAAGTAATCTAAAATATTAAGAATGATAAAATCCTTATAAATATTAAATAGAATATAATTTCCAAATTATGAGTATTTCTTGGAATAATTCAATTGTATAAAACTATTTAATTTTCTTATTTTCAAAGAATACAGTTATTTTTAGAAAAATATATTATTAAATTTTACATCGTATATACACATTTAATTAAGTTATTATATTATTATTCAAACTTTTTCATGAATTCAGAATATGAATTAATTTTGATGATTCTATCAGCTTAGAACAAATCATAAAAATGACATTTAAAATTAATTTTCCCTCGCACTATTTTTCTTACCAATTCTCAGATCCAATAATTTTACGCTACGTTATTTAATTCTCTCCATATTCTAAAAACTAATAAGTGGTTTTAATTTTCCATATAAAAATTAAATCTCTTGTCAACAGTAGAGTTCATATTTTATTTCGATAAATACCTAAAATAATCCTTTACTTAAAATAGCAAATAAACTTACGCATGCCGACAATCATGAACTGACAAATCAAATAGAAGCTCATTCTACTTTTTTTTCTGCACTTGATTTGGAGAGCATTGAAAGAGTGTCTATAAGTATCGTAAGCAGTTTATAAAGTAAGCTGCTTATGAGAAGAAGGGATGACGCATGAAGATGGATTAGAAGGCATTAAAATGCTGTTATCCATTATGTGAATGCCGTGGAAGTGACAGGCACTTTGGGTGATACAGATTTATTCCTTCCGTGAAATTTAGTGAAATAATAGCCGTCTGCTCTCTTACAAGGAGAATTAAATGGTAATTTAGCGAAGGTTTGTCTCCCCGATGCTTTAATTTAATTATAAAGATGATACCCAACTTGTCTTTACTTTAAATTCTGATGAAGTAGTTTTGCAAAAGATTTTTAGCCCGCTAAATTACTGGATCAGGAAGTATTTTTCTTATATTAATATCAGTTGTTCTTTATATGTGTATTTGAAAATACATCTAATGATTTTTTTAATTAAATGTGAAATAAATAAATAAATATATATATATATATATATATATATATATATATATATATATATATATATATATATATATATATATATATATATATATATATATATATATATATATATATATATATATATATATATATATATATATATATATATATATATATATATATATATATATATATATATATATATATATATATATATATATATATATATATATATATATATATATATATATATATGTGTGTGTGTGTGTGTGTGTGTGTGTGTGTGTGTGTGTGTGTGTGTGTGTGTGTGTGTGTGTGTGTGTGTGTGTGTGTGTGTGTGTGTGTGTGTGTGTGTGTGTAAATATATATATTTCATACATAAAAAGTGTAATAAATTGAAATATTAAGGGAAACCTAAAATTTCTAATTTTATAAATTAAATTAAAGTAAGTATAAATTTACTTGTTGCATAAAATATCAAATCAATGCCTTAAAAAATTAATAAAATTTTTATTGCAGTTAATTTATATATTAAAATATCAATTTTTATTTCAAAAAACATTTTGAAAGCACCATTTTATAAAAACGTGTATGTGATAAATTAATTTTAGACATATATATTTCAGCTATAAAATATAAAATATATTAATTAAAAGTTTTAATTGTTAATGAACTGACGCAATTTGATACAATTGTTCTTCAACAACACCTTATTTATTATTTTATTTTATGTAGTCACTAATAGTATATGATATATATATATATATATATATATATATATATATATATATATATATATATATAGATAGATAGATAGATAGATAGATAGATAGATACTGCATAATGTAGCACTGGCATTGGAAAACTGAACAATTTTGAACTGACAATTTTTGAAAAAGTATTTTAAATTTCCTTTATCTTGTTAAATTATTTATCAATGCTCAGAGACAATAATTTATATTAACGAAAAACATAAATTATATTGCTGAAAAATATAATTACGTTAAATTATACTATTATTTATTGGCATATTTTAATAATTAAATTATGGTACAAGAATATATTATTCAATCCATTTCATGCTCATATGCTCTTAAGTTTATGGCTGAAATAAAGTATTATCCTATGAAATAAACTTTGCTTTTCTTGGGTAATAATATTTGCTTAGCGATATTTCACTCAAGCCAACCTGAGCAATTTCTTCAAATTTATGATTCGTCTTACAAATAATTTATAATCCGGATTTTACTGACACTTGGCTTTTAATAGTTTTTGAAAATATTTAGTAATTATTTTAGTTTTGGAAATATATTGTGGTTAAAAGTCACTTCAAGTTGCTTATTGAATTTTCACTGATTATGCATGTCATTTAAAATTTAATTGTTTCTTAGGATTATCATTAGGAACATTTTATGCTAAGCCTAATATGGCATCATTTGGTACTACGTAATGAAGAACGGAACTAGCTTAAGGCTGTTTTAAAGTATTTTTAATATGCATTTAATTAAACAAGTTTTTAATATATACCTGATTCTAGTATCAAATCAAATCTAATGGCTTGGTATATTTTTTTGTAATCGGAAGATTGTTTTTATGCAGCAACCCAGCTAAATATGCATCATGGTCGCTAATATCAGCTGGATCATTTAAAATAAATCATGATCGCAATGTCCTCTAAGAAAAATATCATCACAAATTAATTCTTGGTGCCTTCTGCTTGGTACCTATTTCTAAACTACGAAAACTCACCCTTTTTCAAAGACAAGATATCACATCCACCGGACTCCTCCCCATGCAAGATGACATATATTTTACCCTTGATATTTTGAATCTGCGAAAACTTTTCGGGAAAACAGAAGAAAATAAATGTAAATTGGATAATTTGACTTTTGGGAAAACATTTATAGATAAAAGGACGTATTCAAGTGTATCAAGAAAACTTCCTAGCAATACCCCTGGAAGCCGTGCATGCAGAAAGTACAAGTGCAATAAACATTCCCTTGGTTTAACAGTGGATGTGACGGAATCTGAGACAGTTTACTTAGAAAAGAACTGGTTGCGGTGAGCTTTTATTCAAAAAATATACATGGCTTTATTTAAATTATCTCAACAAAAAGAAAACTAAAGTAAGGCTTTATAGGTGATATTATGTCAGCATTCTTAAAAATAAGCTTCTTTCGTACTAAAATGAATGTTATGGAAGAAAGGTTTAGGTTTCATCATTAACTAATTATGCACGTTGTTAACTAAAAAGATTATATTTTGTTAGCTTTTATTTAAGAGATTTATTACTAAGATTATATTTAAGAGCTTTAGTAAGCTTTTTATCTGCTGAAATTTGAAAATTCCTTGATAAATTGGGATATTTTTAAAGGAAAATTATATTTTTGGCTAGATATTTCAGACCTATCATCTTGGTAAAAATAAATAAATTTAATGCATAATGAATTTGGAATTATGAATCAAAGCATACTCCAAATATATTAAATAAAGCATATTTTTACAAAGAGTTTCCATCCCATTATGATATATAAATTTCTAAATAAAAAATGTCTAATACAAAATGTCAAAATGTGAAAATAATTACAAATGATAAATAGTGCACACTTAATATTTATGTAATCATATGCAGACATAAATTTTGTTATATACAAATGAATATCATTTTTTTTATATTTATTTTACAATAGTTTTTATACATTTGTTAAATATATATTTGTTTTACAACATATAATATTTTAAAAATATATGTTTAAGTATATAAATAACTTATACAAGGATGCGGAGATGTTATTTTATATTGAATACATTATATTTTAAACTATTACATTTTCTTTTATAATAAAACATAAAAAATAACCTGTTTGTAAACTTTAAATTTATAAATAAAGTTGTTTGCTTCCTAATAATAGATATGCGTAAATTTGCTTTCAATAGGTGCATTAAAATGTACACATTTATTTTCATTTTGAATTTATCATTACTTAATACAATATATGTAATACTTATAATTCAAAATAATGAAAAAATTTAAATGTTACACATTACTTTGAATCAAAAGTAATGAAATCAATTAATTATTTCGATAATTTTGTTTAGTTTAAAAGATATGAAAATAATTTTATTAGAATTTTTTGTATAATTTAATCTCAGCATTTTAAATGCATTAAAGCTTATAACTCTTTTAATTACTTAGTAATCACTTTTAGTTTCTACGCCTAACTATTTTAAGCTTCTTGCGCCCACACACGTGTTTAAATCTTCGTCAATTATTTTTTTTTATTTAACAATGTGCCATAACCACAGAGTAGTTTATCGATTCTATAGTTTAAAAATCAGTATTGTTTTCTTGATTTGTGAGTAATATGTAGACTTTTAGTATCTATTTTATTATTCTTTTGCGTATAAATTTTAATTTTTTTTTTATTTATTTCATTCTATCCTTGAAATAGTTTATTTTAATGTACTGAAGTGTTAGCAACTTTGATATTCATATTGTTTAAAATTAGCAAATATCTTGTACAATTTTTATTTTTAACTCTAAACACAATAAAATAAGAGTGGAAGTGTTTATTTAGAACCAGCTGTCATTTGTAAATAATAATTTTAATTAAAATAAATAAAAATATAAATTCCAAGATGGGGCATATTATTTTAAATTTTTGGCAGAAAAATTAAAAAAGAAAAGAAATTAATTTGTACATATAGAGGAGCTAAATGAGCTTTTGATAAGATATATTTATTTATATCTACATTTTTTAACGTTTGAACTTCTTATCGAATTGGCTTCATTCAAATTCTTAGTAAAATGTTATGGTTATTAAAAGTTTTATTTCTTATTCAATATATTCATCCGAAGTTTTCAAATAGAACACGAAATAATTTTTCCAGTTACACGTGGGACAATCACCTACGTCCATTGTGAATTTTCAATGGCAGATAAGAAAAAAACAACACTAATAATTTTAATAAATACTTCATGATATATTAATTTTGTATGTTTTACAAACGAAAATGTAAAATTGCGTGACAAATTCATCAAATAAAATCCTTATTAATAGATTAATATTTATGGTTTTAAAATATATCGGAGCAAAGAATTGCTTAGTCCATTATTTGTAGAGCCAAAACAACTTTTGTCACATGAGATGTCAAACACAACCTGGATTTTGAAGTTGATTTATAAACACTAAACTATACTTATGCCCACAAATAAGAGACAAGAAAGTGAACTACTGAGCTGGAAGCTGACTTATTAGTTACGTGTTCAGATGGTCGACTAGCAACTGCTAAAGAATGTCCATGAGATTATTAACCATCAAGAAGTCCGGAAACATTAAAAGATTCTTAATTAAGCAGTCACGAGAGAGTTGAAGACAGTCCAAAATGTGTTCTGTTGAAGCATTTTTTGAAGCGTACTTGATGTATGTTGAAAAAATCTTCTGACTTCTACAGAAAAAAGCTCTCTCAAATGGCCACTTGAAAACTTTTAAAGAGCAATCTGACCTCTTCTATCGCAGTTGGCTGGAAACGTAAACAGAGTATATTGGAAGTCCTACAATGACAACAAAATCATTTATGCGTCTGAGTCGCATTAAATAAGCCAATATCGCAATGTTATCCAAGTCAAATGATATCTATGTTGATGGCAGTTAAGTATTGTAAGTTTTGCTTCTAAATTACGATGAATCCCACCCGATTGCTTCAATCTAACTTCTAGATACAATTAAGTGACACAGATATTTACAGAAGAGGATTGTGGTGCAACAACAGCAAGATTATACATAAAATATCAATGAATCATGCAAGAGGTAAATAAGAACATTATATTGTCATAGAAAGAACACAAAACTTATTGTCATAGGAAATATTATATAAATCATCTAGAGTTTGCTTTATTAGCAAAAATGAAACTTCTTTTCTTTACGTAAATTTTCTTTACTAAAGTTTTATTTATAGAAAAAACAAAATTTAAAGCAGGAAGTTTTATTTACGTAAATAAAAATAACTCAAATAATTTCATTAAAAAATTCAAATACATTGTGTAAATTTTAAAATAATATATAAATTTCTTCATAAAGTGAGAAACATTTTCAATTTCACTGTAATACTAATTTATATAAAGCTCATTATCATTAAATTTATTCACTTGTGAGAAGAAGAGCATTAGCATATAAATTCTTAAATAATTTTTTACATTGAGCTTGCAACATAACTAATATAAGTGAGAGACATTTCACTTAAGACTTGAAAATTAATAACTATTACGTTTTAATTTAGTCATAAAGTGATTGTTTCCTTCGTGCCAGTTGAGTTTATGATTACGCCACTTTATTACAATTCTCATTGGTTTAAAATATCCATGACGTCAGATAATGTTTCATCTACGTCATATCGTATTTAGATGCTGTCGTAAATTCGACTTGTCGATGAATTTGCTGCTTGCTTTCAAATAGCATTCTTCGAGCGGCAGCAAACAAGGCGAAGTTCATCATCAAATGTCTGAGTGTCATCGGCAATGAGAAAAAATCCCCGCATTATTTTTACCTGTAATAAAGAAATATATTAGTTAAAACTTTTTCCGCCTTTAAAAATTTTCAAAATCATAAAAACTATCTGTTGTTTTAAATAATTAGTTTTCAATTCTTAACACTATTGGTTCCAAAATTACCTGAAACTGTAATCTTTTTTAATTTTATTAATAAATAAAGAAGAAAAAGCAAAATGAAAAAGACAAGACAAAATATCCAGCTTATAGTTAGTTTAAATCGGCAAGAACGATTTAAATTTTTTATGTTTGTTACTTTTTGTAAAATTTTATTATTTACAATTTTTATTATGAGAGAAATATAACATGAATATAATATTTCAAATTTAAAGCGACAATCATCATAAATAAGTTATATGAATAAAATTTAAATTGTTACGCACTTTTCAATTCCAAATAATACTATTCGTTTTATTTCATTAACATCATTATTTGCTCTTTATGTAAAATTCATTATCACTACAAAAACTAGATGAATGAATTTAATAATATTAATACTAGCATTACTGCAATCAAATCAATAATATGCATTCGATATAAATTTATATCGTTAGAAACATTTTTTTATTGTTTTCCTCTTAAAATAAATGCAATCCGATCTTCAGCTTACATGATAAACAAAATTAAAACACTCTTCTTAATTACATCAAATATTGTAAATTTAACTTTTATACCCACAAATATTATTATTATTTTCCCAAATTGGTATTTTATTGCCTTATTGTTTTTCCTACTGCATCTAAATTGCATCTAACACACAAGGGCATGTTTTTATAAAAAAAATAGTGACTTTTTAACAATTTCTTGAATTTGACAACTAACTATTTTTTAAAATTTTATTCAAATAACATTATAATATCGTAATATACATACAATAAAATATTAAAGACAAACACATTACAAATGCACAATTAGATTTAAAAGTCCGGTATCATATTTGGAACTTAAAACATTCAATGTTATTAAGCACAATATTTTTTATACACACCAAATTTCTTCAGACATGATATTGGGGATTTCACTTTAAATTATAAACAAGCAAAGCATAGAAATTATATATACAATATGAACATTTATCATTTTTCACATTTAATACTTCAATATTTTTCCTTTTACGACTGATATTATTGTTAACGTGCATTGTAATGGTATTTGATGAGATATAATTTATCCCAACGTATTTTAGAAATTTAAAACCAGCTGCAATAATGTTTGTTGTTTCCTTCTATTTTACTTTTATTTCTCAAAACTGTAAAACATCGAAATCTGACATTATTTTAAGTCTACGGTATTTTTAATATAAAAAAAATTAAAAAAACATTTTTTTGAAAGTATGTTAGTTTTTCTTTCACATTTCTTCTTAAAATAACATACACTGCTTCTCACATTTTTGAATCAAGAATGCATGGAATTCTTAATTTCTGAAGGTGATTCTTCTCATATTTTTTTATCAACTCAAAAACAAAAAATTAAAAAAAAGTCAATATCAGAGTAGTTAAATAAAAAATATTAGAACTATAAATATATACCTGAAGATTCTTATGAATTATATGACATGCTATATCATAACATCTATTTTAATTTTTTAAACAGATAAGTGAGCGGTATGCTCAAAACTCTATTTGAAATTTTCAAACACTGTGAAATTTTGTATAGAATAACAAATATGTTTTAAACTTTGAAAATGTACAAATAAATTTTGAATTTTGTTAAAATTAAAGTTATGTTTGGGATGTAAGTAAGAGATATGGCATGCTCCTTTGCTGAAATATTTCTTGAAAATTAAAATATAAAAAGAATACATTAACAGGTAAAAATTGAAGACAATTTTTCAGAAAGGCAAAGAATCACTTTTATAAGATTGAATTCTGTAAATAACTCAGTCAAATGCCGTTTCATTTATGGGAATTTCGTTTCAATAATTTATCGTTAGCTCTTGAGAATCCAATATTAAGATTTAAAATTTAGTAAGATTTAATATCTAAGTACTTTCGGGGAATAGAAATTTGGAGAGAAGAATTTGATGTATTCAATTGATGTTTTCCTTTGGAAATATTTAGAGTTATGAAGTAGGAAATTTAGTGTCTGTAATTATTTCAAAACATATATTAGCAATAGATGAATATATTATTTCAATAAACGAAATTCTATTCCGAAAAAATTCATTAAAAATCATAGTGGTAGTTAAAATACAACTCCTTTATTGCTAAAAATTCAGCGTAGGATTTATAATCTTGGAGTCATCAGAGTTATTTTGATAAAGAATAAATGGCTCAGTAGAGAAATGATAGCTCAATAGATAATTCGAAAATTATTTTGCACTAAATTCAATGCTATATTAATAAAATGTTTGTAATGATTTTGTCAGACTCATTGTATTCTAAATCTAATTATAAATAACATTGAATTACGTTCTATTTCTATTGTGCTATTTCCTTAATAATTATTTCAAATAATTTTGAAATATTGTGAAGTGAAATATTGCATAATTAAGAATGTCAGAAGCTTGATTCAACAATTATCTTATGTGATTTTATCTTCTTCAAATTAGCATTAAGTGATTATTAATTACAATAGTAATTAGTATAGTATTTGCATTAATTTTGCACTATGTTATTAGTAAACTTCATTATACTTTCAAAGATTTTAAGATAATTAGCAAATTTTATGGTAAGATTATATGAATTACATATTAGATAAGTAAAATATAATAACCTATACGTAACTTATTTGAAAAAAAATATGATATATATTTTACTGAAATTAGATTTTTATATGCAATGATTGAATAGAATTAAAATCTTTACAATAATGTGTTATTTGAAATATATTCATGTTTAAAATAATTTTAAGTGGAATAATCAATTTATTTATTGAACAACTCATGCATATGTTATTGAAATAAATCAGACTAATTTATTCCTAAAATTAATGATTGCATAAAAGTTAATGATAAGTAACTTTAATGATGTTAAATTCATAAAATAATTTAACTATATCTCCAAAATGACACAAAGTATCATTAACAACCGATTGAGAAGAAATGTATGGAATGCATGAGACAGATTGCATAATTAATTAAGTTATGTTAATATGTTTGCTTGTCGTTGCCATCTGGTGCTGTTTAAAGAAAGTGAAATTTTATTTTGTTTAATTTAATCTTCACCAGTTTATAAAATGATATGTTAAATTATTATTAATTAAATGGATCATTTGAATATTCATATGTAATAATATTTTCTAGAATATCTGCTTCATTAAATTCTATTTGCCTTTCAAAAATACTTTGTTTTCCAAATTTCTTGCTTGTTAAAAATGAAAATAGTATAGAAAATGTTTTAAAATAAACAATTTAGAGCAACTAAAAATCGGTTTAATTATCTGTGCAGTTACTTTTATGCAATTAATTTTTATCCGATACTTATTCTCATACAGAGTTATTAAAATGTAGGAAATTTGAAACATCATATAATAGCATAACAAAATTATTTTATCCTTTATGTAACTTAAAACAATTTTAGTTTCTTTACAGAGAAATAAAATACAAAAGAATCATAAATCTTCAAATGAATAACAAATTCTATTAGATTCATGCTTCCTATGTTTTCGAAATTAACTTTCGAGTACGGTTAAGGTTAAAAAATCCCTTGGCCCTTAATTCAATCTTGAGCAACTAGATACAAAAGTTTCTACAGTAGAAAGTAATTTTTTTTCGCCAATAGTGGTGCAATCTACGGCTTTTATCATTATTCTTTGTACTCTGTGATATTGATTCAAAACACTTTATCAACTCTATTATTCCCACGCTGCACATTAATCTAAATGCGAGCGGCATGAAATTAGATTATGAAGCACGTATACACAATCTGCATAATTCTCTGCGTGCATTTTTAGAACGGAAGGCTTTTGAAACTATGCATAATTGGGGCTGCTACCTATTAACAGGGATCCTTTTCCGATATACTTTTACTCTCATACCATTATCGTTTTTCATTCAGACAATAACTTGGCAACTCCCCGCTTGTTGGTTAAAAAGTAATAATTTCGGTGATTGTCAACAAATCAAACAATAAATATAAAAAAACCCCATCAAAATAGCCTACAATGTAGCCTGGGAAACAAGACAGAAAACTATCTGAAATTAAAATTTGTTAGCTACCAATACAAAAAAAAGTAAAATTGCTCATATATATATAGAATTAATAGATCTAGTCACGACAGGTAGCTAACTTCGATTTACAGTTCCTCCGCATAATGTTGGAGCCAACTGATCGATGCGGACACGGAAGTTTGATTATAACGAACTGCATAATTGGTTTGGTTAATATATTATCGGATCATGTAATGGAGTCTGATAACCGAGATTATCGCGCCATCTGACGGATATGTCGGCCATTTTTCTCGAGTCAAACTGTGTCCGTAATGGTTTTGCCGTCTGTCTTCTCTGAGAATGACGGAAATTATAGGATGGTTGAGGGCTTATCTCTACATGATTAAGGGACTGGTGAGAAGAGAAAATGCCCTTTTATGGGGGGAAACATTTTTCCACTTTTCACCCCACCCTTAATAAATATTCGAATAATTACAGATTCGAGCTCAAAGCGAATTATTCTTCGAACATCCCGCTAGCTATTTGCAAAATGAAGATTTTGATGGTGTGTAATTTTGAGAATAAATATTTATGTTTTTATCTCCGGAACTTTTAAATTACACGTGTGTGAATTTTTTTTCTAATAATTCTTTCGAAAGAAAAATTTTACGTCATGAATTAAACAACACATATATCTCTAACCTTTAAAGGACATAAATTATTTCCATTATTATTAATGCATCCAAATAAAGAATTTGTGATTTAAAATTAATTTGCGAATAAAGACAAAATTAGTATTCGGAATTTGAAAAATAAATGAAAATAATTTATTTATTTTTAATTTATATTTTTATGCTGTACTTTCGAACACTATATGTCATTAAATGTATTTTACTATAAAAATAAATTTAAAATTATAAAAAATCTAAAAATAAATTAAACATTATATATTATCGAAATTATAACTTTGCTTATTTACCTATTAATATTATGAAATAGCACTGAAATACTTAACATGATAGTTATTTACATGCATAATATGTAATTGATTTGTTTTTGTAGCATTTTATTTCCTGTGTACTCATAAATATATTGATACAAAAGGTAAAATAATGAAAAACAAACCTATTTTATTTAGTGAAAAAATCTTTGTTTATTACCAATTTTCATCTTAATATAAAATAAACTTTATACTTATCATTTATCGAATCAAATTATAACTCAAGTTTATTAAATGTTATTCAGTTGAACCGTAAATGTTTACATCCTTCTGTGACCTTGTGAAGTCAAATAATGATTTCTAATTAAGTTCTAACAGATTGTAGAACTTGGAAAACAACTCTCCAATTGGGATGAGATTAGAGTTGCGTTATTTACTTTAAAATAAATTCTTGATATTAGTTAAATAAAATAACAAAATATCAAAATATTTTAGTTTTAAGTAAAAATCACACAACCTGTTGTAAGCGTGGAAAAATAAATAAAACATATTTTCACCTTATATTAACAAATCAACCATAATAAATGCAGTTTTATATTATTAAAATTATGTAGGATAGGTTAATTTAAAGCTGGTTATGTCTCTGAATGCCAAATAAGAGTAGGATAGGAGGTTAGAAGTAGGATATAAGAGGATAGAGCTAGGAGCTATTTTATAGGCTAGGAGGCTAGCAGTGAAATTTAAAAGGATAGAGCTAGGAGCTATTTTATAGGCTAGAAGGCTAGCAGTGGGATATAAAAGGATAGGGCTAGACGCTATTTTATAGGCTAGGAGGCTAGCAGTGGGATATAAAAGGATAGGGCTAGGCACTATTTTATAGGCTAGGAGGCTAGCAGTGCGATATAAAAGGATAGGGCTAGGCTCTATTTTATAGGCTAGGAGGCTAGCAGTGCGATATAAAAGGATAGGGCTAGGCGCTATTTTATAGGCTAGAAGGCTAGCAGTGGGATATAAAAGGATAGGGCTAGGCGCTATTTTATAGGCTAGGAGGCTAGCAGTGGGATATAAAAGGATAGGGCTAGGCGCTATTTTATAGGCTAGGAGTCTAGCAGTGGGATAGGGCTAGGAGCTATTTTATTGACTAGGAGGCTAGCAGTGGGATTTGAAAGGCTAGGAGCTATTTTATAGGCTAGGAGTAGTATTTAAAAGAATGGTCACATACAGTTTAAGTTTGATAATCTAGTACAAAATAATATTGACCAATAATTTAATAGTTGGTATTAATACCTTTAACCAACAGTTTTCAGGTTCAATTCTTATTTCTAACGTGAATGTGTGCACTAGTTTGAGGCCCGTTTTAAAATGAGGCGTATACAAAAATTAACCTAGAGCAGGCACATAAAAACTGCAAGCCTAAAAATAATTGCTTTTCATATTCTTTTTCTAAGAGATTCAAATAGAAAATTGTTGAGATACATGCAAATATTCTTCACTACAAACATTAAGTTATAAAATAATTTAAAAATAATCAGAAGTACTATAAAAAATAGTTCTTAAATTTTTGAAAAATTTACCATCTTAGTTTTTATTTAATTTTTTTATTTATTTATGCCGGAAATTAAGTTGAAGTAATCTAAAATTTATTAAATCTATTATTTTTTAAATGCGTAAGCAAATATGAGAAATTAATGATTGTATTTTATAATCGCAAATTTATGTTTAAACATAAAAACATTTATAATAACAATTTTATTGACTGTATATATAGAAAAATATTAATAGTATAAATTATCCGTAATAAGCAGGTAAAAATCATTAACTTCTTCACTGATTAATAATAAATTCATAATATCATAAATTATGGTTTTGTAATTGAATAACCTTGAATACACATTCATTTACTTTCTTTCTGAATATTAGTTTGTGTTACGTCCTCCCACAAAATTTAATCTGGATTAGAACTAAGGCATAATGTAGTTCTGCTAATGCTCCCTTAATCAATTTTCCAACGTGATTGTGGTAAACGAGATCAAGAAAGAGTGTAAGAATAGGAATGTACAAAATTTTTCTCGGAAATATATGTACGCATTAAAGAAAAATAATTCTAAATAATTCTAAATTTTTTAAGAATTGGCTTAGAGTAGCATTCTAGTAGTTGCATGATCTAATTTTAGCTAATGAATTATACACTGCAATAATTATTTAAATGTTCCTTGTTTAATTTTTTCAACCCTTAACTTTTTCATCACTTAATTATTTTAAAGGTAATTGTTTTGCTTTGAGTTTCTAACGCTGTAACATGCCGAAAATTTTCTCTTGAACTCAAATTTATCACTAGCGTTAAAAATAATGGCATTTGGGAAACTACTATTATCATCCATTAGTTAAGGTTATGAATAATGTAACAGATTAACTAAAGTAGAAGCTTTAATTATCAAATTTGGAATTCTGCCAAGTAATATAAGCGTCAACGCTTAACCCATTGCAAGACTGGCTTGCTCTGTAAAAGTTGTTTTTCCTCTATAGTACCATAACTGCGGTAAAACCTACATTTCAAAAGTGATTGACCGAGTAGTTTTAAAGGTGATTTTGAAATGAGGTGAGACTTAACTCGAATAAACACCAGCTTTTAAGTTATGCTATTACAGAGTATTTTTACATTGTTTTATAAGGCTTTCAAATTAAGATGTAGTTAACATTTTTTATAAATAAAAAAAAGAATAAAAATGTATTTTGCTTATAATTTTAAGACGATTTACATGAATCAAATATTATAGCAAGTTTAGAAATTGAAATCTTATATCCTTCAAATATCGTAGTTTGAAGAAATTTCTTTTTTAAATTGGATTTATTTTAAATTTTAGTTAATCCTAAAATAAATTTAATTTACTAAAATAATGTAAATTTACAAAAAATAAAATAATATTATAAATTTTAGTTCATTCATTTCAACATTTGAAGAAATATTTTTTCACAAAACTAATTTATATTTCAATTTCTTTGCTTGGTTTATTTTTGATTATTCAAATAGTATTTTTTTCATATTTTATGAATAAGTAAGTTTTTTTTTGGATTTAATACAGTTCAATTTATAACAATTAATCAAAGTATGCAAAATTTTGTCTAACATTAATTTTATTAGAAGTCACTATGAAATTTTTTCCACATTTTATTTAGAAGTAAGTATGTATAGTTAAATTGATAAACATTTTAAAAATAGAAATAGGATAATATTAAATATTATTGAAATTTTATAGATTTTGCTTAATTAAACTGGGATTTTCAAAGAAATAAAAAAAATATTAAGCAAAAGTCAACAAAAATATTTATTAAAAATAAGGATTATTGATATTTAAAGAATATATTAAAAGATACAAACTATACACGTTTTGTCACGTAAACTGTATGAAAACAAATCCAAATTTTAAATTCATGATGCTTTTAATTTCTCAGTATTTAAAGAATATTTTCATCAATTGACTTAACTTTGAATTATAAAAGGAATAATAATATTTTTAAGGATTCCTGTATATGAATTACATTTTCATAAACTTATGTTTTCCAGTGTTTAGGGATGATAATATCTGAGAAAAATACTTAATTCTTTTAACTACATTATGTGAAAAGAGATTTTTAATTTTTAAAGCTAGATGTGACAGTACAATATATAATATGTATCAAATTAGAAAAAATATCAAATTTTAGTTAAATAATGTGATTAAAACAATCTCTTATAGTTTAATATAATAATAAAATATGTTTACTTTAAGAAACTTAGTGGAATTTTATGATCATTTAACGGAATTTTATAAAGAAATCGTTAATTCTGAAAATGCTCTGAAGGTTTTCTAAGAAAATATCTCACGTTTAAACATTAGTTAAATGAGTATTTGAAACAAAATCTTAAATTTTTCGATTGTCATATCTAACAATACATGATTTCTTATATGATTAGACAAACAGCTTTGAAAACACAATTACTCTAGCAAATTTAATGAAACCATAAATATTATAAAAGTGATCTAAAATACCTTTAGAAATATTGATCGAAATTTGGTTTCCCGAATTTGAATAAAATATTCCTTTAATCTCTTACATTATTCCCTATTTGGTTGAATTTTTTGAAGTAAACGTAGATGTCCCTTCTGGTTTTTAACCAACATTCATTAGAGAAAACATATTTTATTGAAGAATAATTTCACACACAAATCTATTCATCACAAAAATTACTTCTGCATGCCTACAATAAATGTTATCATAAATTTTCAGTTGACTTTATTTAAATAAAACAAAAAATTAAATAAATGAAATAAAAGTTTAATTTTTTTTCTGTGTTCTGCTATTCATATTCTTATGTTTTAAAAATATACTGAAAGCATGCAATTTTTCATCGAAATATTATACATCATTCTTCTTTAAATATAACACTTTTAAAAAGAAAAGTTAAATTTGAGTTATAAAAAAATGAAAGCGAACATTCCTTCAATTGAACGGAAGCATAGCTTAATAGCTAAAATTAGACGCTCTATAAGTCATTTAGAATAGATATAACGTAAAAAACTGAAACAATATTCTTTAAGAACACTATTTTTCATTCTTCCTTTTAAATATAAAGTGTTCCAACACCACTTCGGAATTGGAGGAAATCACTTAAATAATAGATTACGGATACTAAGCAGATGGGATTCTCCCATAGAAGTAATGATAACTGTTCGTTCTGAAGAAATATATTTTGGAAAAGGCCCAGTTTAAATCTACGTCACAATTCACTTCTGCCTATCCTGATGAATATAATCATTTTCAGAATCTTTTTACTACTTTTCCGCCATAACGATAAATTTTATTTATTACTATTCTTTGTAATAATTTTCTAAAAAAAGATTTTTTATGAACACGTCAATCTATAGATTTGTACTTGGATATATTTCTTCCAATTCCTATTTTTTTTATTCGCTTTCATTTCATAAAGTTATACTTTGAAAAATTTTCATTAATTTTTTTTTGCACTGCAAAAGTGATAGGATCTTTGTCCAAGAAAGAATAATGAAAGTTAATTTGGAAACAATTTAAGGAATAATGGTACAACGTGTTAGTTTTTTTTTTACATTTTCATCATAAAATAATAGTTACTTTTGTTAAATTGTATTAAATTAATTTAAGAAAGTTTTTCGTTTAATTTAAGCGTAATTAAATGTTACTCCGAGTCAAAATTTAATTTTTGTCACGCATTTTCTCAGCTGTAATTAACCTCACCAATTGAAACGTTAATGAATCTTCACAACTACTCTTGTTTCTTAAGGAAAACAATTAAAAGAAACAAATAGTTTTTTTGAAATGGCTAAAAAGTACCTGAAATTTTTTTAAATATATATTAAATTAATCTTTATCATTAAATGAAAGTAGTTAATCCTTATAAGACTATTGCTTAAAAAACTACTGCTAATTTATAAAGATGTTACTTATTATGTCATTAAATTTCTCTTATTGAGCTCTATAGAAATATGGAAAAGATAATTTTTATTTTAACAAGAATTCAGATGCGCAGTTTTAAGAAATTATTTTGCTCTAAACAATCAAATAATTATCATCATAGATAATTTGCCATGTAATGAATCACATATAAAATTTTTAGCATTAAATTTCCAGGTTTGAGATTTATTCATTAATATATTTTATTTTAGTAAAAGGAATGAGATTTTCAAACAAACTATAGATAAAAACAAAATGTTCTCTCAATATATTTATTTCTTAAAACATTCAGCATACTTATATAAATGTAACTTTCAAATTATGGTTAATATATTTAGGGTTTTGAAACTGATTATACAATATCATTGAGAAAGGAAAATTTAGACTGCAACATATCAGTATTTAAAAAAAAGAAATTAATATTTTTCTCTTCTTTGTTAGTACCATATAATCAGTGAAAAAAGCGGACGGAATTAAAGTAAAACAATTCAACAAGAATATAAGAAAAGGCGAGTGGAATACAGTTGCACTTTATGAATTTGAGGTTAAGATACTACCTTGAGTTAAAACATCTTATATTAAGGTACTATCTTGACACGATTACGTTTTTTATGCTCGAAAATAATTATTTTTATACTCATAAGTATTGAAAATCTTAAAAATCGAAAATAAATATTAATCTAGCAAATCTTATTTTTAAAAATTTCGTACATAAAAATAATCATTCCTTTAAGACAAATATATTGATAATAAAAACGGAGAGGAAAATTTTAATTAATGAAAATTATGAAGCGAAGTAAAACATTAGTTATTTATTTTTTAATATATTACTTTAATTGTTATGAATCAGAATTAATTTTGGATCTTATCAATTTAAGTTTAAGATATATAGTTAGAAACCCAGGCTGTAGAATCCAGGATATGTATTTTTGAATTACACTATGCATTATCACATGAATGAAGATGTGTGTGTGTGCATATCACTTGAACTAAAAACATATGATTCAAAGAAAAAGTTATTTATTTTTGAGTTATTTTATTTAGTTTTTATTTTCAATTTTTTAAATAGTATCATATTTCAGGATAAAATGGATGAATAACTATTATTAAAATATGTAAAAACATACATAAAAATTAATGGTCAGATGTCATAATATTGATCTATTCATCATTTTAAATGTTTTCAGAAATAGTACGAATTAATAAAAGTCATTATGAATAGAATCGAAACATAATCATTAAATTTTGAAAGACACTGTTTTCCACAGTCAAATACGTTATCCATACAAAGAATAATTGCCTTATGTTTTCAAAGAATAATATGTTTTTTTTATGAAAACTGCTTTGCAAAAAAGGAATACCCAAGAAGAATAAATACATTTTTTATAAATGAAATGATATATAGTTATAAAACATTCTCAATTTCTACATTTTCTCAATTTCGCTTTTAAAAACTATCACACAGCAAATAATTAAAACATTTCATGGATTTAATATCGTATTTTATTTTCACAGTAAAATATATTTACTTTTTAGAAACAAAGACAAACACTTTGAAATTACATATGTTCTTGAACATGTTCTGGATATATTTATTTCAAATTTATTAGAAAACCAACAAAACTTTGAATATTTTAAATTCATAATTGCAAACTCTGAATTGAAAAATGTGAAAGCAACTTAAAGCTTTTTGTTAAGATTTATGAATTTGAAAAAGAATATCTTTGTAATCATTGTTTTTAAAGCGGGGGAAGTGATATTCATTTCAATGATAAAATTGATATCAAATTTTCATAATAAAATTTAGTGAAAATGCTTTTTAAGTAACCAAATTCCTGCTTTTAAATGTAAGTCATAATTTAAGTTATCAGCATATGATATCAATGAACTACGATTACACATAATGACAATACATACTACAGTTATGAAAATTATTATTATGAAAGTATTATGGTATTTCTTATGATTATATATATAAAAATAAAGTGATGATTAATTCAGGAAATAAATTGTGTAAGCTGCATTTCAAACACATATTAACATGATGTGAGAAAAAACTAGAATTTTTTTAATTTAAATTATTAAACTCTTTTTTTTATATTTTTGTGTGGGATATAAAGCCACATATGATATGATTATTAACAAAATATCTAATTATTTTGTTTCAAATTATATGACTTGGAATTATTAATCAATATTGATAAATATCTGTTTATTAATATGTATAAATATGTTGATGTATTAGCCTGTTATTATTTTCCTGCTTTTTTAATTAAGTAACTATTGATTTTTGTTTCTAAAGTAATGAAAATGTTCTAATGCATCTGCTAGAAATTACTGAATCCCATAATTTAACATTCCACGGTACACCAAATGAGAATTTTATGTTCTTATCTTGTCTTATTAACTTAGAATTTCATCATTGGAGAATTTTGAATTAAAAATGAATAGACACCAAAGGAAAATTTGTAAGAAGAAAATTACTTGAAAAAAAAATAGTGAGCCCTTAGCAGAGATTCAAATTCAGTAGATGTGGAATATTTTTTTCTACCGTTGTTTTTATGATCCCCCGAGGAGACGTATTCCCCGCAAAAACTTACGATCTAATCAAGTTAGAAACCGTATCACGTTGCGATTCCGATTAAAAAATTGTGTTCCAAACGAAAAAGAATCGTATACCTGCGTCTTCTCACCACTGGCATTATGCATCGTCTGCCTCGTGCAGATATTGAAGGAGCGAAAAGAAGAAACTAAAAAAAAAGTTTAACTAAAAAACGAAAAAAAAATTTACCAGTGGAGGAAGAAAAGTAGGAAGTAATTTCTTAAGTTTCTTTTCGTTTCTTCCTATGAGCGGAATAGATAAAAGTAAGGAAAAAAAAGGATCTGAACATGGGAAAAGAGTAAAAAAGCTTCAGAAAACGACAAAATAAAAAATATAGCAAACGATTTTTTTATACTCTTTTTCTCTCTGTATTAATGGAAAACTACTGTTAATAGCGTTTCGTTCGACGGGAAACTAAAATGGCGGCGACGAAAAAATCGATTAATTTAGAGATCAGGCGTATGGAACAGCCAGGCCGTCATTAGGTCATATCGCCTTCTCTCTCTTTCTGCTTTAATGCAGAGAGTGAAATTAAAGAATGCTAGAGAAAAGAGGAGTGAGATTAATTTATTGTTCCATTTGACACGACTCGTTGCGCAGTTGTCGCCATTCGGGCTCATTAGCACAATGTCACGCCAAGTTCAATGCCTACCAAATGAAAAAAATAATTCAGCCAAATAACAATGGCTGCGGAAAAAACAATCTATGAATTCCCTTTAAAAATGCAGTTCGAAATTGATGGGTTATTGAACCGAAAAAGGTCTCGGCCCAAATGTGAGATAATTGATTTGTGAAATTTCCGTTTCGTTTTTAGCGGAGAGAACTTATTTTTCGTTAATTTTTGGTTCGACGTTTTTTTTTATACTGAGTTTTCATCAGGAGTGACAATTATGTCGAAGCAAGGTTTTTTTTCTTATTTTCTAGTTGTTTTATTTTTTTTTCCAAAGCGGAACGAAGTATTTTACAGCGAATTTGATTAACGGACATTTCGCTGGACATATTATTTTATTCTTTTTTCTAGCAGCAAAATTAGTTTTCTCCCGCCTAAGAAAGATTTTTTTTGTACTTATTTTCCAGTGACATGGAAGTATTGGGAATTTTTCTTATGTTTTACACGAACTTTTAAATATATATATACATCTTTCATCTATAAAATAGAATTCCGAAAAAAAAGAAGTTAACGCATAGCTTTGAACATAAAGATTAATGTTTTAAATGTCCCAAAGAGACATTTGTCACACCTGTTTTTCTTTTTTACTGCTGAATAATTTGTGCAATAAAAAACATTTGTTTCGAGAACCTTTAATATGCTTTATCACCTTTTACAGAACTAAGTTATTTAATTATGTCTATTTTAAAGACATGTGTCAGAATAGTATTGTAATAGAACAATGCGACAAATTTCATTTGTGGATTATTTATGATTCGTTTGAATGAAATTAAAAATTCTTTTATGTGCATTTAAATAAAAAGACCACAAAAAAAAACAATTTAATCATTGAAAATTTCGGCAGAATCTAATTTATTTTTCGATTTGTTTCCTTACAGAGAGAGTTTCCAAAAACATTTAGAACAAAAATCGAAGCAATAAAGCATTCTCAGGACATTCAAAAGCAACGAGATGCGAAAAGTGAAATTTTTCGGTCTTTAGGATGATTTTCCGAGTCGGGTAAAAAAATGTAACAGTTAAGATTAAAATCGTTTTTTATTCTTCTAATAAAAATATATGAAATTCTCGTGCAAGGATAAATTTATTTGATGTTAACATTTTGGATATCATACATCATTATCTGAGCCTGTATAAATGTAATGCTGTGCTGATTTTATTTTCACAAGCATTTTAATCCTGTTCTGATGATTTCCGAAAAAGAGTCTGAGTTTTAACATCAGTTTGAATGAATTTAAAATAATTATTTGTTTTGAATGAAAAATATTGTAAGAACTGTAACGTTTGCTATTAATGATTTTTTACAAAATTCGAAAGAAGTAATTAGAATTTAAAATTGATGCAAAATTGTTTTAAATGAAATGTTCTTAGTTACTTTTTCTTCTTATATTAATAATCAAAATAATTAATTCGAATTTTCCAGTACAATATATTATCATACTTAACGTTATACTTTTTTTGTAAAACTATTCCCCCTTTATTTATACATCAAATTAGAATGCTTTTGTGTTTAATGCACTTTCTAATAACTGATTTTCTACAAATTTTAAAGATTGTGCCTTTGATTTTAACGATTGATTTAATTTTTTGTAAATAAAAACTCATAAACATGGAAATCAACTAATTTTTTTTCGTTTCATAACAGACCTATTTATATAAACCAACAAACTTACGTACACACACATAATTATTGTAAATATATATATATATATATATATATATATATATATATATATATATATATATATATATATATATATATATATATATATATATATATATATATATATATATATATATATATATATATATATATATATATATATATATATGTATATATATATATATATATATATATATATATATATATATATATATATATATATATATATATATATATATATATATATATATATATATATATATATATATATATATATATATATATATATATATATATATATATATATATATATATATATATATATATATATATATATATAATTAGTCTATAATAATATCCATATTAAAAAATCAAGGAGACATTTACGTGTTATCAATGTATGATGAAACAATTTTCATACTATGGTATTCAATACTCTTATAAGCAGAAATTTAATGAAATTTATAGATTATATAAATGACCTATAAATTATAATGTAATGTTTCACTGCGTTACAGCTTTGTACTTTACTTTTACGTTACAGCTTTCACTGCGTTATAAGCTTTTTTAAAAACAACTTTTTCATGAAAGAATGCTTAATGTCTATATTTGATAATAATACAAACATATTTTGGAAAACATATCGTTTTGAAGAATATGATATATAATGTAAATAATTAATATAAATAATTTTCTATTGAATCGTACGTGTGAAAACAAAAGTCACATGCAGGATTCAATGATTAATTTTCTAAAATGTTCACTCTTGGTGATGATGTAAATAGAAATGTATTCTTTAAATAAACTCATATTGTGTAAACAAGGAAGCAAGGAGCTTTAGGATGGAAAACAAGTCCATCACTATTCCCTATTTATTCAATATCTCTATCGAATATTAGATCTCGGGTGAATATCCGCTCGCCAACTCAGTCAGCTCGTGCTAAACTTAAATGTTCATTTCAATCAACGGAGTAATAAGCTTTCTGTTTATCATAGCAGAAGAGGACTTAGTATGCAATCGAGTTGAGAACTGAACACGTAGAAGCTTATGCATAGATTAGCATGGACGTCGATTGCAGGATTGCTGTCGAAGAGGGTTGCTGTATTGAGAACTTTGTAGTTCATACATTCAAACGCAGCAAGCGCTAAAATATCGAGAGTACAAGTCTATATGGATTCCATGGTTGATTTTCGAATATTCTTAAGAAGTAATTTAAGTTATAATTTAAAATGAGATATATTTATTCAAAGGGTGCAAGAAATGAAGATAATATTATAAAAAATGAGTTCTTATACTATCTTTATTTTGCTTAGAAAAGTATATTACATTAAAATAAGGTTTTAATTTTCTTAATGCCGAAGTATTGTAGACCATGCTAGAGTTCTTTGTAAATATTTTTCCATAATTTAGATGTTAAATTTTCTCTAAAATTCTCTGTTTTAATATTTAAATAATACATGTTTCATACCAAGAGAAAATATACACACTGAAATTTACTTTCGAAAAGTGTTATAAAATACTACAGAAAACGAAGGTAAAAACCATTAACTTACAATTTTAAATTTAAATATCTCAGATTTTATGTTGACTATTAGGACTTGGTAAACTTGAGCTCTCAATATTTACAATTTACATCTAGATTCAAATCTTTGAAGCAGGATTTGATTCAGCGATTCAACTAATACAATTTTACGCATTATATCCATTTTTAGATTATTCCAGAAATTGGAAAAATACATGATGTTATGTGTGTGATTTGGAAAAAACTAAAATTATATGAATCTGTTATCAGAGAAAAAGCAATTGAAATTAAAGAGTCTTAAAACTACTGCTATATTACACTCTACCAGAGATTTATTTGGAATTTTCAGTTTCAAAACTAATTTTTCTGTAAATAATGAAAGGATAGAAAATATTCATTATTCTAATGAGCATTTAAATAGAATCAAATTGTTCTACAAAATTTTAATCAATTATATATTCTCTTAACTTTACATGATTTCCAATTTAAATAAAAAAATTTATTTTATTGCACCTCACTATCTTGGCGTTTTAGCGTTTTACTTTGATTGAAAATCTTATCCCTATGGAAGATATTAACTAAATTTTATTGGAAGACAAGTAAAACTATATTTAAATTTTCTAAAGGTGATTTCTTGAGGAAGATTTTATCGAAGCCTTGTAAAACGTAGGATATGTTCTCTTACAAACAAGGTCTTGTAAGCTAAATTTTGCAATAATGTTGGAATAGTTTATCATTAAACTGTATAAAATACAAAAATATATAAATTTAGAAATCAGCATATTTTGTGCACAAAATAAAACTTCCATATTTTGAACTGAATCTATCTTTATCCAATCCTAATTGTTTCAAAACAAATTATTTTACAATATAAAGCAAAATTTCTTATTCTGAAACCTAAAGCATCATTATTTCATATGAAATGCGTGTTTGTTTTAAACTGGCTAATATCATATCAAATTATTTTCTCATGGAAAATTTATAAAGATTTCTAAGATGAGGGCTTTTAATGTATAGTTATACAGATATTTGGAGTAAGAATGAGGAAATTCAGAATTCAGAGTATAGATATTTTCAAACAAATATCGAACTTTTATGCTTAGTCCTTTTATCTCTGAAAAGTTTATATATATATATATATATATATATATATATATATATATATATATATATATATATATATATATATATATATATATATATATATATATATATATATATATATATATATATATATATATATATATATATATATATATACATATATATATATATGTATATGTATATATAATTGGATTTATTAATGAAGGGTAAATATCCTTACGGAATAAATATAATGTTAAATAAGATAATATTTTGCAATGGGAAATTTTAATTCATTATTCTAATTATTAACATAAGAATTAAAAGTAAAAAAGAGACATTTTATTTAAAACCGTTTTTCATCAATTTTAAATACTAATAACTTTTTTTCTGACTATGTGAAAAAATTTTTAATAGTAAGCAAAACAATTTTCAGAGTATTTTTAATTCATAACAAATGAATATTTTAAATTCATTCAAGTTGATGATAAATTTCAGACTCTTTTTCAGAAATCATCTGAACAGAATTAAAATATCCACATAAGAACGTCCTAATGACCTTTAATGCAAATGAAGAAGAAAAAATATTTTAATAAAAGTAAAATTGGTATGTTGCATCAATTTATTATTAAACATTTCTTTGGCTTTTACTTAGATTAATGTAAAACTTTCTGATATAATTCTGATTTTAGAACCAAATTCATTTAAATAATAACTAAAATGGAGAAGAGTCAAACATCAGGTTTTTTATAATTCTGTATTTAAGTTTCATTGTACAAAGAATGAAATGCGGTATCACATACCAGAATGTTTCAGCAATGCTTCTCCAAACTATAACAATATTTATTGGATTGTGGGCAAGATGTCCATATCCAGAAATTTCAATAAACTCAAACCATCATGGTGAAAGATAACCACAGTTTATAGCCCAGTTACAATGGAGCTTAGAGTGCATTTATTGATGATTCTACATTTTGTATTCATTTCAGTGATGGTGAGAAGAAGTCAGGAGAACAGACGTCAAAAGCCTCCTTTGAAGATTTCAATATCGGTTATACTCTTAGATTGATGACAATTAGAAGTACTGGTGTATTAGAAAGATCCAATCAGTTGTAATTCTTCTACACATGGATGTTAATTTAATATAATTGCACAATCAGGAATACCACCACTTACCGTTACTTTGAGATTTTTTGACATAGTTTTTCAATAGTCAGCAGTAAATCCTATTTTCTCGCCAGAATGGTAATTGCCTTCGTTGAAATTTTTCCATGGATCTAAGCATACATTACTTTCCGTCAAATAAAGGATATTTAGAATGTTACTGGCTGAATACTACAAAATGTGATGAAAGTAAGTAAATATTATATTTAATTAATTCAAATGTTTCTGCAGAGAAGATTATTTCTCTGTCAGCGGTCCTTATCAATTCTTATAAATCATTGTCTTAATGACAATACGAGACACTTGTATGTCAATGTATTCCTTTCATAACAGTTTTATTCTGAAAGTATTAAATCTAATGGATTTAGAATATTTGTTTTTCATCAATCACAAGTGAGCAATATGTTTATCAATCATAATGAATTCATTATGGGACTTTCTGAGGATGGAGGATAAACAATTAGAATCATATGGGGATATACATACATATATATATATATATATATATATATATATATATATATATATATATATATATATATATATATATATATATATATATATATATATATATATATATATAGTATATATATATATATATATATATATATATATATATATATATATATATATATATATATATATATATATATATATATATATATATATATATATATATATATATATATATTAAAGCAGCTTTCAAAATAATATGATGTGGAATATGATAATCATAACTTATCATTTAATTAAGATTAAAAATCCCACGGTGGTCAAACTATTACTCTCATATAAAAAGTATATGCTCTGAAATATGAAACAATAAACATTGTTTAAATAATTAACTTAAAACAATAATTTTAATAAATAAAATTGTATCATTATCTATTCTATTAATTAGGTATAACATTTGCAGTAGCAAATAGATATAATCAAATTAAAATTTAAAATTTCAAGTACTTATAATAAGAAAGTTAATTATATGTATTTTCATACTTATAATCTTATGATACTTATTAATAGCTTTGATTGTTATACAATATAAATAATTACTCAAAAATAAAATAAAATAAATGAATAATTAAAACTAAAATTATAGTAGCAAATGACTTATTTCAGTGAATTCCCTTTTCATATAAGTTTTCTTTTTTAAGCATATGGTATTATTGAAAATAGTATCGTTATCAAACTTTTTAAAGATTTGTTTTAAAAATACATAATTAATTGCTTTTCAATATCTGAGTCCATTAAGTTATCTTCAAAATAAAATAATTTTGTTTGTTGATGTAAAAAGATATTTTGTTTAGTTATTATCCATTTTCCCAAAGGGAATTTCCTGTTTTTTTTACGTATCAGCGTCCTTTTCCTGAGCTTTCCATTGATTAAGAATTCAGGATTATGATTAATTTAAATAAATTACCCTTACGGAGAATAAATTTCAATTAAAATTACAAAGTTCCACAATAGCCTTGCAAATATATTTCAATTCCTGACAACAATACCGTTGCAGAGATAGCTTCGATAAGAATTCAGATAAAATATTCGTCTTGGGGGGAAATATCCGGTATTTATTATTCTGAAAGCTTAATGATTTGTAATTATCATCCTCCTGGTGGAGTTCCATTAGGGGAAATTTCATCCCTTTAGAAGTTTAAATGGAGAAGTTAATGTCCAAAACCTCTTTACAATTCGCCAAGCGGAACCCCTAGTGGCGTTTAAAGAATATTCTAAAGCATCTACTGGAGCATTTCAAAACGGTACTCAAATTCCTAACGATTCCTCGTTTTAAAAACAATGTTCCCCCTCTTTTAGCCCTAAGACGCAAACATGGTCAAGTTTTCTTTTTATGTTTAAGCAATGAAATAACGGAATAGGATAAAAAAAAAAAGAGAAGATCCCAATGACAAAAAGAGTAGCAGAGGAAAGAAGAGGAGAAAAAAAGTTAACGGGGTTCTTTGTTCAAGTTTTTTTTTTGTTGCTATTTTTTTGGCGACTTGGCGCCGGCTACTGATGGCCAAGCATCTAGGTCAAAAGTGCGCTTTTCAAAAAATTGCGTAATGTGGCATGCCTTTTGTAACGGTGATTACTCCCTGTTAAAAAAAAAGAAGAGAGAAATAAGCATACACAAAAAATATCACTGACAAAGAAAAGAAAAATTAGATTGAATATACGAGCATCGTTTTTTGGTGATTAGCATATCTTCCTCGACTAGATGGTTCATCATTAGTCTCTCGTGGCTCGGGAATTCCGGTTCGAAAAATTTGTTCCTTCATCGATGAAAAGCGCTCGAGACGAATAGCACAATCGATTCGTTTTGCTTCGATTGAAATTATCGTATCTGGATTGAGCAAAGAGAAATTTTTCTGGAGGAAACTTCGGATATCTATATATTGACCACTCATCGACTGGAAAAGAGTCTGCCTCGTTTGTAACGGGAAAAAAACTAATTTAATTCAAATCTTATTAAATTTCGATTTTGAAAGGGAAAAAAAGTAGTTAATGATTCATGAAAACTAATATTTACATTTGAAATTTATTCAATTTTTTTTAAAATTCTCTTTTAATACGTAGATTTCAACAATTTCAAACATTAATTTCGAAGAATGATTAAACTTTTGAAACTAATTGGAAGACGACAAAAATAGTTTTTAAAAATAATTCCCTAATTTAAAATTAATGATTTATCATGGTGAATGCTCATTTTATGATATCATCTTTTGAAAATATTATTTAGATTAACTTGGAATATTTTACAATATGGTCATGTTAATAAAGATAATTGTAAAAAATACATAAATAAATGCATGGTTAATAAATCCTCGTTTAATTAGTTAAAAAAATCAAACTCAAAAAATAATTTTCATTCATACAGATATTTTTTCAATGATTAAAATAAATAAGAGCAGTATAAAATAAATACCTTAGTATACAATTTTATCATCATTGAATATCATAATTTTAATATTCTATTCACACATACCTCTTCAAATATTGTTTGAAATCTAAGATTTATATACACATATAAGAACATATAGTCCCACATTAATACTGATCGAATAAGCAAACTAGGTTTACTATAAATGAAATTCTAATCATTGAAAAAAGAATAAATTGTTTCAAAGTAAAATTTAAAATGATTTTTAAATCCCTTCCTTGAATCATTAAGTATATAAAATTTAACTTTGGTATTAATTTTCATTAAACTCGTTACTTGCACATCACAAGAGTTTTAAAGGACAAAGTATTTCAAAGGGCTTAAAAAAATTACACGTATTTGATAGTAATATCGCTACTAATTATAGAAAAAAATAGTTCCCATATCTTATAACTATATTTTCATGTATTTAGTTACGTAAGTAATATACTATTTCTGAGGATTGTGTATTTGAAATATATTAATTAATTACACAGAAAGGTAATAAATCTAATTTCTAAAACATAATAAAATTTTTGGTACATAATTTAATTAGATAATATCTATCATATGCATTTGAGTCTTCCAAAAAACAACAAAAAACAGAAGCTTAATAATTTAAAAGTTATATTTACCCCATTAAATTTTAAGATTCTAATTCTAGGTTAATTTAAAAATACATTTTCAAAAGAAACTTTTATTTTGGAATAGAAAATTCATTTTATATTGACTTTTCACAGATATATTTTATATATCATTGAATTATTTTCCTTTTCAATGTGGTCTTAACTTTCTGATATGTCTTATGTTTAAACTCTCCTTATTTGGACTGTATTCATTCAAATTAAATTGCAAAATCATTATAATTTCTATATATTTGTACATAGTGAATCTAACCTTGTGGTATTTGTTAATCTTAATAGTTAAAAGTTCAAAATTTATTGATATCCCAAAATGTGTCCCTTATACTTGATTTATGATATTCATTGAGTCTCAAATAATACAATTGATACGAAATTAATGCGAGAAATTGTTTCTTCGAAGCAAAAAATTATAAATTCGTTAGCTGTCCTTAAGCAATCGTGTACATTTGGAAATATTTGAGCCTGTGTAAGTAACATTTAATTTCTTTTTAATTTTTAAATTTCATATAAAAGTAAACATTTTAGATATTTGTATTAAGTACATTTGAAACATTTTTATTTGTTTTTTCTACTGAAGTAATTTTTAAAAGTATTTACATTAGAAATTTACATTTTTATTTGAATTTATATTTTAATGTATTCCGATTTTGATAATGGTTTGGTGGAATTTATAGTATATTTAAATATCATAGATTCTCCAAAACAAACTCTTTTATATTATCTGTTGTGTCGAAACATTTTTGGTATAGCAAATTAAATTATCGTTTATGTTTCATAACAATTTCTAGATAAACTAAAAGTAACTATGTAAAAGTATTATTAATTAATAAACTTCTGAAAATAGCTGTATAAAACTATATAAAATTATTTACATTAATCATTTACTTTTTCGTTCATGTTTATGCTTACTACAGGCTAAACTAAAATACTAGATGCATCTTACTTAATTTTCCATACTTTTAAAAAATACATATTTTTAATTTTTCTAATTATTATATCTTAATTTATAGTAATTTCTGGAAAGCTAAAAAGATATATAAATATAATACCAATTTCTCAAATCACTCTGTAAAACTGTATCAGAATTCTATCAATTTATTCTGTGATTCCAAATTATATAGTAATATTTTCATATGATTAAAGTTATATTCAATTATATGTCTAAAAATACATTTTAAGTTTGTTTATATTGTATTTGATTGAGATTCAGCTGCGCAAAAATGTAACTAATATCTTCAGCGTGAGGTACACGGTGTTATCTTAAATTTTTATAAATGTGAATAAATATAGTACTTATCAACAGATAATTTTCTCTTTCATACAACTATGGGAAATATAATTCATTTGTTTTATCATTAAAAGTGGCCTTTAAAAAGGAAACTTAAATCATTGCGACCAAATTAGAATTAATGGAATACTGACTGATCCATTTAATTATAAAATTCATTTAAACTGGTTTAATTTACCAATTATTTATGTTGTTTTTTAATTAATACTTTAAATCTTATCAACAGAAGTTTATTAATATAAGTTTTAACTACAGCAGATTATTCATTAAGAGGAGTAAAAGAGTTTATTAATCATCGCCAAAGAATATGACCGTTTGAGATAAAGTTTCAACGGCATTAATAACTTAAATTGATTAATATTAGCAAATTGAGCATGTATTAAAGTGCAAGCACTGAGTATCCTTAACAACGTCTTGGATTTCCAACGGATGATGTTGAAATTGTTAACTTAATACTTTCGCTGATTATATTTGTAAGCAGCCTGTTGTTCATTTGAACTGTCGAAAATTGTTTAAGTATATCTCACTTTAAATTTCGAATTATTATATACAGACTCAATTTATTGAAACATTGAATCTATGAAATACAAGAAATCCGTCTTTTGACGTCAACAATGAACACGAGGAATAGCCACAGCACTTTTTATGAACAATTCTACCACTCTGCGTGAACTGCAATGTTTTTCTTCTGGAAGGTAGTAACATAATGTGATGCAATCTTAACAAAGTTATTTTTCAAGACAGAATAACTAGTTCAGATTTGGAATCTTATTAAATAATATAATATCTGAATATTTTATACTTATAGTCATTGATTTTAAAAATTTCATGAAAGTGCTTACATATTTTCAAGTTTTGAAACTTGCAGAATACAATTTACTTTGTAAAAAAGTATCTACATGTGGATTTACTTTAAGGCACTCATTTAGCTAACAAAACCATGCAAGATTATCCTAAATGCTTCGGAGTATATGTAACATACATTTTTCAAATAAATATATCACTCTCTCAATAGGATATTGATAGTAGAGAGTCTTGCCAATGAGTGGAGTCTATTTAATATTTCACACACAATTTCGGTATTTTTAATTTTAATTTTATATAATATTCCTCTGTCTCTCATCTATATATTTGATTCGATAAATTCTCTAGTCTTCTTTTGGTTACCAACAAAAGACTTTCAATATTTTCAATTGAATGTTTTCTTCAATTATTAACAAAAAGTTTCCAATATTTTTCAGTAAATTAGTTAGTTTGGTAAATATGAAAAAGCTTCCAATATTTTCAATTAAAATAATATTATAAAAGAATAGAAAATTAAATAAACTTAGTTATGCATCATTTACGACCAGGAAATGTACGTCGCAATAATTTCTAATGCTTACAGTTAGATTTTTTAAAAAAGTTCAAAAACATTTTTACAATCTTATAAATTTAAGCAAATGTGAAGAACGCTTTGTAGTAAGTATTTTATCTGTTCTCAAAATAAAAAGGATACAAATATAACCGTTGAGCTAATAGAGTTGGTGTTAAATAAAAATATATTCTTAAAAACTTAAATTTAGAGACTATTTTTGCTCGAAAATGATTTTCATAATAAAAACTATAAAAGGCATTGGAAAATAGTGGAATTAAGCATTTAAAATGACTGCAAGGATTTTTGGGACTAAGAAAAATGATACTAGTTTGTTTGCCAATCAACTGTCCTCTTTCACACATGATGGTGAATTAGACCTGGATTTGGGGTTTGAAGTCCATTCTGAATCCTTATAAAATTCCAAACTCAAATTGAACCTAAGAATTGACGTAAGAGGGATCTGAAGCAAAAAAATCAAAGTATTTGTGCTGTTTATGAAAACATGAATAACTTTTGAAGCTATTTTTTATTATTTATGGAACGTTAGTATTTCACTAGTAAGCCATCATTCGTGTTTCAGTTAATGTTTTAAGCCCTTTGTTACTTTTTTACTAAGAAACTCATTTTATGTTTAAAAAATAAAATTTATGAATTTTTTTTACGTACTTTTAGAGAAGAATTGTAGTTTCACACCTTTAACCCTTGGAAGTATGCTTCCAAGCATCCATAATCAAAATATCATTTTTTTTCTTCACGAAAATCTAATTTTACGGACACAAATGTAAGCAAATTTTATTTATCTTAACCTTGTATTTTTTGGATGTGATTTTTGATCCATTTAATATTTCCTGTGATTATTATCAAGGGATTTTATGTTTAAAATAACATGGATTTAGAACTATGGATGGACATAACATTTATTTAAAGTAAGTTGATACCATTATGTTTAGCAACTTGATGCTAATCACATATACACTAGCGGTTATATATGTACATAAAAAAAACTTCATACATCCAAATTATTTTAAAAATTATAACATAATTTCATTAATATAATTGTGAGTAAATCCAAAAGCAACCTCAGAAACAATTCAGTGACATCAGCATTTAACTATACTAATCATAATTGCCAATTGATCTCTAATATAGATGCTTTATTAAATCGCAGCCACTACCGGGTGAATAACATTGCAACAATTATTAGTTCAGATCGAAAAGCCATTTACCAAATGCTTACTCAGCTCAACTTTAACGAACGTGTCGGCCGTCCTCTGAGAACGTGTTGCCTATTATAAGCGCATTAGCCTATCTGATTGGGGGAGCTAATATGCACTGCATGCGACGCGCCAGGATTAGCTGCTGGTATCCGCTCATCCCCATAGTTCTGCGTAAATGTTCAATTACGATGAGACTTCTTCAACAAATAGAAATAATTTAATGATTAATCACTTGTTTAGGCATTGGGAGGAGAGGGAAAGTGGCAGCTTATGCAGTGTGCTCTATACATCTTGATTGGTATATAGAGATTGAGATTGTCAGTTTAAAGAATATAATTGGCAAATTAAGGAAGTGTGTGGAAATATATCCTCTGGAGCATTTATTAGATATATAATAAATTTTCTTTTGAAAGGCAATTAGTTTGGTTAAAGGACTTTTAAAATTTGTTCTAAAATATCTAATTAATGATATTGTTAACAAGTGTTTCGCATTCCATTACGACATATTTTTATAGTTATATAGTTATTCGAAATCAAGATAATAGACTAGATTTAAATGTAATAAAATGTACGAAATTCACTAATATTTATTAGCAAATAACAAAAAAATATCTAAACGAGTAAAACAATAAAAAAATATAGGAGTATATCAAATATTATGAATAATAGTTTTATATAGAAGTATTGTAGAAATATTTTCAGTATTTCATCCATCATAAGGAACAAAATGTAAAATCAAGTAATACACACGTGTGTTACAAAACTATCTTCATTATAGTTACATTATGTATGCACATCCAACCTATGTATACATCATTTATGTATATTCAATGCATAATACTTAAAAATATTTAAGCGTTTTATAACATTTTATTTGGTTATATTTTCAATTGATTTCCTTTGGTGTTTTTAAAATATATTTTATTTATTTGATAATTTTCCTACTGTCTGGATGCCAATAATGAGGATTTTTCCAGTTCATAAAGTAAAATATTCCGTTAAGGCAACACTTTTATTGTTAAATGTTCTAAAATAAAACTTAATCAGAAAAAGATGTCTTATCATGAATCGTATACATAATTAAAATATCATTTAAGCGATTATAAATAAATATATATATTACACTATAATCAGTCATATTATTACTAGCAATAAAGTGTTTTTTTATTACTTTTTATTTTTTTATTACAATATACAACTTGTAAACCATATTCTGAAAACCACAATGAGAACAGAATGAACGATTTGAAAGTAAAAATGGTTTATACAGGTTGTCCCAAAACAACCCCATAAGCTCTGCACAGCTAGATTCTTCGTTGGGAGTACATAAAAACTGCCCAAAGAAGCGTTCCTGTACGATCCATAGTTTACGAGAAAAATACGAAAAACAAAGTATGACGTCACTTCCGGTGCAAGAAATTACACTTTATTGAACATATCAACAGCAGTATATGCACAATTTAAAGCAGATGTTCAAAGTGTCCGCCGTGCGTGTCGAGGCATGCTTGAGCGCCCCATGGAATGACTGGCATCACACGATGTAGCATCGCGGGGTTCACCGAAGTATAAGCAGCATGCAGATGAGCAACCAAATCCATTGGTGCTGTCACTACGTACGCGTCCATAGCACACGCACATACCTGAAGGGATATGCGCAGCAAACGTTTTAAATATTATCGTCTGAAAAGATGTGCGAATACTGATGTTGATATGTATAATAAAGTGTTTTTTCTTGCAGCGGAAGTGGCGTATTACTTTGTTTTTCGTATTTTTTCTCGTAAACTATGGATCGTACAGAACGCTTCTTTGGGCAGTTTTTATGTACTCCCAACGGGGAATCTAGCTGTGCAGAGTTTCTGCGGTCGTTTTGGGACACCCTGTATAATATGTTATCAATATCACTATATATATCAGTCTCTCACTCTGTGTGTGTGTGTAAGGCAATAAATACAGGGTGATTATAAAAAAACTTTGCCAACATCTGCACTTCTAGCGTCCATTCTATTTAACCGATCAAGATGATATTTCAAATATAGTTCTTTTGAGATATGCGCTCGAGATTCTGTGAAGGGCAACACAGTGGCCCTCGCGGTTACAGTTATAGTGACAGAAACTCGAAATTTTCGAATGGCAACGTCTACTTTTTACCATCGCAAAATGTTCAGCACATGCGAAAACTCTAAATAGCGTTGAAATGGTACCGATATGTCTAAAAACGGACAAGTTCTGCAAACACAAAAAAGAGTTCTGAAAACCGGCCAATAAAACACGATCTGGGCGCACGCAATAAATTTGCATGTGACAGAGTCAAGAAACCAATCACAGAACGCCGGTCGCCAGATATTCAGCGTAGGAAACCTATAAAATACCAAGCGGGTATGCGAAGTCGTCATTCGGGAACTCGCACATGCTGACGATATGAGTCTTCCTAGGAAAGTTCGCGGTGAATTGATCAAACTCTATTACCAAAATGGGATGAACGCTGCGGAAGCCTTCCGTGTGTATCGCCGCAATCATCGACAGCGACGCGGCCCATGTACTCTGCAAGCTCTGCGTGATTTAGTGCGGAAATTCGAAGATACAGGCTGCACCTGTGACAAACAGCGCTCCGGACGGCCAACTGTTTCTGAGGACGTTGTCATGGAAGTGCACCATACAGTGACTGCAGGACACACAGAAACCGCAAGAGGCATAGCGCGCGTGTTGGATATTCCGAACTCAACGGTCCGCAAGCTCTTGCGCTCGGTACTTCACATGTTTCCCTATCGGTTCCAGCGCGTCCAGATGTTGGAGCCGGGTGACCCACAACAACGTCTGGACTTCGCAAATGCATTTTTGTTACGATATGATGCGGATAACGACTGGCCACTTCGCATACTATGGACGGACGAGGCGCATTTCACCTTAAATGGCAGCATTAACACAAAGAATTGTGTGCACTGGGGAGAGACGAATCCTCATGCTGTGGCGCCAGTACCATTATTTGACGCCAAAGTGACTGCGTGGTGCGGCATTACAGCTACATTTGTTCTGGGCCCGTTCTTCTTTGAGGAAACGACCCCGACTGGCCCTGCAACATGTTCTGTAACGGGCCCTCGGTATGCAGCCATGCTGAAAAATTATGTCTTACCGGAGTTGCGTCGGCTGAATGCACTCAATGACATTGTTTGGATGCAAGATGGCGCACCTCCACATATAGCGAGGTCAGTTAAAAGGCTCCTGGATCAGCATTTTGGTGATCGCATCACCTCACGCTATTACCCTTTTCCGTGGCCTGCGCGACCCCCAGATCTGACGCCTATGGATTTCTGGTTTTGGGGCTATCTCAAATCCAGAGTTTATCTGTGAAATCCTCAAACATTGTCGGACTTAATGGATTCTATACGGCGTGAGATTGGAAACATCCCTCGTGCCATGTTGCGTGCAGCGACATTGTCCACCGTCTCCCGCATGCAATGCGTAATTGCCTGTGATGGCACTCATGTGGAAAATGTTTGAAATTAATAAAGATTTTTTTTTCTATGTGTTCTCATCATTGAGCAGTGTCTTGTCTCTGTCGTATGCATTATTCCTCCGTGCGCCTTGAAGAACTGTTTGTATGTGTATAACACGTCGGTTTTCGGACATATCGGTACCGTTTCAACGCTATTTAGGGTTTTCGCATGTGCTGAACATTTTGCGATGGTAAAAAGTAGGCATTGCCATTCGAAAATTTCGAGTTTCTGTCACTATAACTGTAACCGCGAGGGCCACTGTGTTGCCATTCACAGAATCTCGAGCGTATATCTCAAAAGAACTATATTTGAAGTATCATCTTGATCGGTTAAATAGAATGGACGCTAGAAATGCAGATGTTGGCAAAGTTTTTTTATAATCACCCTGTATATTAAAGTAATGAATACAATACTGACAATACAATATAATAAAATACGAACTACAATATATAAATATTACAGGAAATGTAGCCAGTGCAAAAGTATTTTTAATGTAAGCACTCTTTGGTTGAATTGCTCGAAGATTTTTAGACATTTGTCTTTCGTGCATGTAAGAAAAGCGTGTTAATTTTTCATAGATGACTATCACCCTCCTGATGAAGACGTGGTCCCTATGCTTTCTTCTTATCATTTTGCATTGTATAATTTAATAATTTTCAAATTTTGTCTTTCTGGTTTCAATATTTTTCATATTTCATCTTTATATATATATATATATATATATATATATATATATATATATATATATATATATATATATATATATATATATATATATATATATATATATATATATATATATATATATATATATATATATATATATATATATATATATATATATATATATATATATATATATATATATATATATATATATATATATATATATATATATATATATATATATATATATATAATATATATATATATATATATATATATATATATATATATATATATATATATATATATATATACACAGTCCAGTCACATTAATGTGACCACCACGTACTTTCCACGTCAGAGTTAAATAACCAATCACAGAATGTAGGTGGCAGCACAGTGCAGTTGAGCGTATATAAAGGGTGTGTGAGGGTTTCGGAAAACATTTCAATCGTTGGCGTAATGCAGAAACGAAGCGATTTATTCGACGTCCAAAAGGGCTTGATCATTGGCTTTCGGGCCAAGGGTGGAAGCATTTCCGAAACGTCTGAGTTTGTGAACTGTTCGCGTGCCGCTGTGGTAAAAGTGTACCGTGCATGGCAAAATGAGACTGTCCAAAATCAGCGACGTGGCAAATGTGGTGCACCACGGTCCATAGATGACAGAGGCGAACGACGGTTGCGGAGATGCATTCGGGCAGATAGACGGGCTACCGTTGAGCAACTGACCACCAAAATGAACCAAGGGGCTACCAAAAGTGTCTCCCAAACTACTATTCAGCGAACATTGCTGCGTCTGGGCCTCTGAAGCAGACGCCTGGTTCGTGCACCTATGCTGATTGCTGTTCATCGACGGCAAAGGCTAGAATTTGCACGCCAGTACAGCAGCTGGACGTCCACTGAGTGGCGACAGGTTGCGTTTTCAGATGAATCGAGTTTTATGCTCATCGGACAGATGGACGTTGGCGTATAAGGCGTGAAACCTCTGAAAGGAATCACCCTGCAACCATTGCCGGAACGGTCCAACCTGGAGGCTTGAGCATTATGGTCTGGGGAATGTTTTCCAGGCATTCTCTGGGTTCACTGATCATTGTGGAAGGCACAATGGATCAATACAAGTACGCATCTGTCCTTGCGGACCATGTCCACCCCTACATGCGCATTGTTTTTCCTCATCTTCCAGCAGGAAAATGCGAGGTGCCATACAGCTGCCAGTGTACGTGCGTGGTTCGAAGAGCAGCTGGATGAGTTTACCTTCCTCCCTGGCCAGCAAACTCACCTGACTTAAACCCAATCGAGCATCTGTGGGACCAACTCGATCGAGTTGTTCGCGCCATGGATTCTCAACCGCGTAATCTAGCGCAGCTGGCCACGGCATTACAGTCAGCATGGCTCAACATCCCAGAGAACACCTTCAGGGACCTAAGTGACTCTCTTCCTGCACGTCTCGCAGCAGTCCGCTCTGCGAAAGGTGGTTATTCTGGCTTTTGACAGATGGTCACATTAATGTGACTGGACTGTATATATATATATATATATATATATAAAATGCTTTCATTCTAATTTAAAATTTTATCGAATTATAAGATTTTCTGGGGAATAATTTTGCATTTTTAGTTAAACACATATATAGGTAGTTATTTTAAAGTATTTCTATATTCATTATTTATACAAAGAATATATCAAATCAAGATAATTTAGATTTCAAGTAATTTCTATCACCAAATGATTTATAGAAAAGATTTAACCTTTTCCCATTATTATCGCTAAATCTATAGAAATACTATCTTGCTTTCATTTGATTTATTTAATCTATGATTATTACTAATTCTCCCATTTATTTTCGAAATAATCTCGTCGAAAGAATCCTTCAACTGCGGGGTTTTATCGAAATTTATTTTCAAATTATTGCGATAATTCCTGGGAGTGGAATGCTCACGCTAATGACTTCGGATAAGAGAAATCAATTACCGTTGGAGTAATTAAATTTCATGAAGAGCAATTAGTTAAATCAGAAACAAAACATCTAATTAGAGAAACTTCCATCAGAGAAACGTCTTACTTTGTTGTATATGTATCAAAAACTCAGAGGCAGCAATTAAAGGAGAAATAGCATTTATCTAACAGAAAGATCATAAATATCAAAACCTCTTCTTTGAATACTTTTGTAAAACATAATAAAAACCTTGACTTTATTCTTGTTTTTTATGAGACATTAATGTTATTTCATTTTTAAATTTTTTAATCATTAATAAGTAGAAATAGAAATTATCTTTCTTATAATTTGGGGTTAATTACTATTTAGGAAATAAACATTTTATGTATCAATTATACAGTATTATCGCTGAGAATTATGTACAAATGATTACGCATTTGATTTTGTGAAATATCTTATTTAATCGATATTAATCTTGAAACTGAGAATTAGAATTTTATGCACATCTATCGGGTATCCTCTTTTGAATTTATATATATATATATATATATATATATATATATATATATATATATATATATATATATATATATATATATATATATATATATATATATATATATATATATATGTATGATATATATATATATATATATATATATATATATATATATATATATATATATATATATATATATATATATATATATATATATATATATATATATATATATATATATATATATATATATATATATATATATATATATATATATATATATGTATATATAAATTTATATATGTATATATATATATACTGATTTTTTTCTTCGTGTATATGTCTAAATGATTACCATACTTCAAATAACAAAAATCACTGGATTACCTACAAGTTCTTGTATATAAGTTTCTATAAATAACAATAAAACTAAATCAATAATTCAATAGGAAACATTGAAAAATATTTTAAAACATTTTTGTAAACCTACTTTAAACTTAAAAGTGATTCAAGTTTAAATTATTTTATAATAACGGACATTTAAGAGTGGTTAAGTCATTCCCATAAATTCATGAAATCAAATCAATCGTTTGCTAAGCTCCATTAAATTTTGGAAAACTCTGTTTTGTTCAAATACATTAATAGATATCTCATTGCAGTTCAAATCAATATTTTCTTTAACTTTTTAAAATTTTATGTTGATGCTTTAGCAATACAATTCATACTTCTTTATGTATTTTAGATTCCACGATAAATTTATCACGATGTATTACTGGCTACAGAGTTCTATGATCTTATAGTATTAGTTAATATTTTATTATTTATATTAGCTTTTATGAAACAAAAGTAAGACATTTTTATTTTCTCCAGCTTTATGCTTCAGTTAACATTATTATGTTATTTATTAATTTTACTTAAGAAATTAAATGATATTAGTAATATGGTGTAATTAAAATTATTGGAATCTTCCTTTTTTTCCCATTCTTCCAATGCCAATTTTTCCTTCATTATCTTTATCATTCCGAACACATAATCTATTATTATTTCTCATTAACTGTTTTAATTCCGCTTCTTTGTTAAGGCTTATTGAACTTATTTGATATTTTGTGAAATTATAAATCACTGTAATAACTAATGCGCCATGATAACATGATTATTAATCAATATTTTTTATTTAATTGGCAGCTTCTGTAAGTTAAAACACATACAATAAATCTTTTAATCTATAAATTTTAACAGCAATATCTGTGTATATAATATTAGAACTTAAATGGAAAGTACGAGCAAAATGTTTTTAAGAATTTTATTACTTTAGGACTATTTTTATTTAATATCAATCCTATTTATTATGTAACTGTAAATGGTTATAATAGTTATTATGCTTATAACGCAATCCATATTTTTCAAAAGTCATTAATCAGCTCATGCAGATATTTTTGTCTATAAATGACCTAAAATCTTGATTAAAGTTAATTGAAGGGATGTACAATGTTTTAAAGCATACCAAGTTTACCTTCTCGTCTGTTAGTTATAGTTCTTGCACTGTATTCTGTAATTCCTCATGTGTGTGTGTGAACATACTGATTACACATTTTATTGACACTCGAGTGTTCTCGATCAATTATAACCTGGGTATTATATCGAAAAAGTCATAGTTCCAGCTATTCATAATTCTTTTTAATTAAAATAAAACATATGCTGGTAGACATTTTCCCTTCGATTTAACAAGATTGACAAAATCTGTGAAAGATTTGACAAAATTTTTTGGATGAAAACAATATTTAAATGAATCATAAGCCTCTTAATGAAATTACTTTTTATGTAGACAAATTTAATACTCTTGTTGCTGCCTATTTCGCATGACTACATTCATTTGGATATTTTCCAATTTTATCAATCATATAACTTCCATTTGCATGTTTGACACCTTTTTGATTAATTTTAAAGGAAAGTGATATAAATAGATAAATATTATTCCATAATTATGTTTCGATAGGAATTTCCTTAAAAAAGTAACTTGTATTACACAACACGCCTTATAACAAAATTAAGTTTCGTTATTATTTCTCAAAAATATGGTTAAATATAATATTTTTCATACTTTTTTTCAATTGTCATAAATAACTTTCTAACAATATTTGTCAAACAAAAATTCCATTACTTTAATTTATAGAAAAAAAGGAATTCTTCAAATTGATTAATATTATCAGCATCAAGTAAAGAAATAATTCACAGTCAACTTATGATTCTAGTTATATATATACATGCTTATTTTGTTTCAAAAGTATAGTTTTACGATAATATATTTAGAATAAATAAAATTGAAAAATTACAAGCTTTTTTTTATCATCTATAGCATTTCATCGCTACTATCGGGCTTATGCTAAGCACTTTTTCAAATGTTGGCGTTGAAAAACGACAAAAAAAGAAAACATTAATGTTTACGAATTATTGGTTTTCTGGAGTAATTTATTTCCACAGTCACTCAAAAAGTAGCAAAATTTGTTGAAAAACGAAGAAGTGAGAGAGGGAGATATGCAGCGTATATATATTCAGTATTTCGTAATTCTTATTAAATAATCGAGCATTCATGAACATTTATCGAAAAACATGTCTGCACAAGTTAAAAAAGCGAGGGATATACACAAGTATTGGTATCTCATAAATAAAGGAAGCCTTACAAATAACACGATGATGTTCGAACATCTGCTGGTAAATTTATTCACTGTTGTGATAATAATCTGATTCAAATCATCTTTGTCGGTAGCAGATGTTTTATGCGATTTCTCTTTCTTAGAAACCTCGACTGTTAAACGATTTAGAAGGTTTTTGTAAAGGACTTATAAATTGTTTTTTTTTTTTTAAATTTGCGAAATATGCGGTTATTATTAAACTTGTTTTGTCTGACGTTTCACTGTTTAATATCTTTTATGATTTTTGTATTGAAATGCATATAATATTTATTTAAAATGACGCATATTTATTGGTTTCAATTATAAAAGCAGGAAATAAAATAAAATTTCTTGAGATTTTGCTTTCTTTTTTCGGGAAACAATCTGAAGTTTAAAAAATATTTTGGAATGGAACCTTATAAGAAGTCGTAAAAAATCTATGTTTGCGCAACAGTTTAATAATTTCTTAGCTCTACTTTTTTTGAAAAAAAGCTAATAAATAAATAAATAAATATAGTTTAACTTGATATTAAAAATGTTTGATGTGCCATTGTTGCAATATTTCATTCAGTTATTAGAATTTCAACAAATATAATTTGCTTTGAAAGAAGTATTTTTATTGGTTGATTAAAATGTCCTTGGCCTTTGATATCATAAGTATTTTGTTCAGTTGTTGGAATGTCTGCTTGTAATATTGACAATACTGTTAGCATAATCTGTCAGCAAAAGGACATCACATAACATTCAACAATATATTTCCTATAAATCTTGGAATAGTTGAACAATATATTCATTACGTATACCTCCTTGGTTTGTGGTTTATACTCAGGGCCTGTTTACATCTCTTATCTTAAAGCCAATTTAAAACAAAATTTTCTTAGATGGCATACGGTTAGCTTATTATGTGATTTTTACGGAGTATCTAATGATTTTCGTTGAACGAAAATATTATTAAACCTTTAACCTAAAAAAATATAGATAAATGTCTAAAACAAATATCAAGAAAATGATTATTATTTGGATTCACACCATATATATGTTTTATATTACGAGTCTAAATAAGAAATATGAAATCTTTCCACTTCTTACTTAAATGCTTATGCATAATCACATGACGAATTCCTCAATTATTATATAGAATATTTATTTGTTGTCCAGTCAAAACCAACAACCATCGATTTTTTATATTTTTATGTAATATATATTTAAGCACATTATGAGATGCCAGCTCAATTGGTTGCAATCAGTACAATGTAAAATCTGCTACAGTTGAGAATAATCTGATATACAAAGAATATGTATTTATTAAATTATATGTATATTTATGCGTTAAAATTCTAAAAATATTCTATATTATACAGAATCAAACTTTTATAAAGCATGTTTAACAAAGAAAATACCTTTAAAACAGAAATATAACTTTTCTGTATTAAAATTGCTCATTTTCCCTAATTAATCAATATTTAATAATTCCAATAAAAATCTATTAAATTTTGTTGGCTGGAAATATAAAATTGAAATATTTGAATGCAAAAGTCATTAATACCGTAGAAAATACTATGTTACTCAATTAATTTGAATCAGATTTAAAACTGTATCAAGGGTAATACTTAAAATTGGACACAAAATTGAAATTTCGATAAGATTTTTTATAAAATTTCAAAAGTTAAATGATTCGCCATCAATAGAATGTTTAATATTTTTTGCAAACTGGAAAAAATGCATTTTAGAATCCTAATTGCTTGGTAATTTTTTTGCCAGCAATTTAAATTAATATTTTAATCACGATTAATAAATCCAATTAATATATATAAATATATATATATATATATATATATATATATATATATATATATATATATATATATATATATATATATATATATATATATATATATATATATATATATATATATATAAAAATAAAGAAATTTGAAAATTTGAGTATGTACTGTGAAAATGTTCTGAAAAAATTTTTTTTTCAAATCCATGCGCGCAATTTGAAGTAATTTTCAAAAGATTATGGCATAAAAATGAGTAAAAAGTTTGCTATTTCAAATTTTTTCACTGAACTTGATGACTTTATGGATTACAGTACACTTCTTACTTTATTCTATTCTGTTCTTCAAGAATCATGACACGGTTAAAGATTTTAGCGCCCCCTAGGGACTGATTCAGCAGCTTCGTGCCCTTAATTTCTTTCACAGCACAATTTTCAGCTACATTAAGCTTTCGCTTTCTCACTTTTGCGATATTAACTTACCTCACGGTCCTTGTTGCAAACTCGCACAACTCATAAAATTTTTAACGATCATTCGGATAATCTCGATTTTAACCCATTAGTTATCTTTATAGTTTTGCATAGTTAAGTGGAGACGTTTTTACACAACCATTAATGATATTACAAACCATTCTGCTTCTTCTGTGCTTCATATGTTAATCTTGTAACTTTTATATCCTTCTGCTACTCAATTATTTCTATTTTATGAAATTGTGAGTTCTCTTTTAATAAAAGACAAAGCAGTTTTCTCAATATCATAAATTTGATTTTATGAAATCTGCAACAAATTTCACATAGTACTAGTTGCTAATGAATAAAATATATTCTCTACATTAGATAATTTAATGAAAATGTTGATTTTATGAATTAAATTAACTTCCCACTAATTTTGTGAACAAGCATTAAATATTTGCTTAGAATGTTTATTCATGTATATAGTAGTCATTTTTGAAGATATTGAATTGCTTTAACTTAATTAAGTAATTATTTCCATGCAGATATAATAGCAAATGCGTTACCTTTGCCTAAATATACAAGAAGCATAGTAAAGGCTTACAATATTGTTTGCTCGTGATTCAAAAGGACACTCTAACAGAAAAGCCCATATATTAGCTTAAAAATGTAACTTTACTTTGATTAAATAAACACTTGCATACTAATTATTTTGATATATTGCAAAAATATTTTGAATTAAAATAGCCATTTAATTTCCATACAAATGTATAATGGATATGTAAATATAGTTAAATATTGAATTATAAATGCAAATTCATGTAATGAATAGGTAATATAAAATGATTATTTATGCAAACCAATTTACTTGCCGAATAAAATAATGTTTTCTCTTCGAATAGTTTGCAACACCGTTGATTTGATTTGATTTTAAAAATTTCCGTTAGTTGAATAGAACTAAGCTAAAATTTGTAGATATAAATATTACACACACACTCGCACGCACGCACACACACACAAGATAATTTTTTAAAAACAGTGAAAAACATTAAATTAATACATGCTCATTAACTAGATAGTTTAATAAAAATTATAAAAATCAAAAAACTTAAAAGTACAAAATTCAGATATAATAATTAATTAATAAATTAATATTATAATAAACAAATTTATATAAATAATAAATGTCAACAATAAAACAATAGCTAAGTTGTAATGCTTGGCTTGTAATATAATTTAAATTTAAGCTAAAAAAACGTGTAAAATTTCCCCAGGCTTTTAGATACAATATAGTACCAACATAATAGACAACATAATAGTACCAACATAATTAGAGAAAATAAAAGTACAATATAGTTCCAATATAAATTCAATTTTTATGTGAAACATTTTTTTAACAATTCCTTAAATATCTGTAACATTTTTAGAAAGATAACACAGATTGTTTCAAAGAAATAATAGTATAAATTAAAAATTACATAAAAAGCAGTCAGAAAAAGTCTGCGTACAGATGAGAAAAGTCTTTAAAAATAGATTCCATGAACTGTCAATTAAATTTTAATATCTGGTTAGGAAACCCTTATGTCTAAGAACCTTTTTAAATCGTTTAGGTATAGAATGAACTAGATTGGCGGTTTTCGCAAACGAAATATTTTTTCATTCCATCATAATTACTTTGCTCAGCATATCTTTCGATGTTATGCTATGTTGCCGAATCTTGCGTTCCAATAATTCCCATAAGTGTTCGATGGGGTTCAAGTCGGACGATTGTGGTGGAGTATGTAACTGATTTTTGATATCGTTCAAAAGCCAGAGTTTTACTTTGTGGGCAGTGAGATTTGGAGCCTTGTCTTGTTGAAACATAAAGTCACCGCCAAGTTTCAAATCTTGTGCACTCTGCATCAGATTTTCCTTTAAAGTATTTAGATATTCCATATGATCTAATGTGGAGTCTATAAAAGTTAATCGACCTACTCCACTTGCTGCCACACGCACCGCCAAATCATTTCACCACCTCCACCATGTTTAACCGTAGACACAAGAGTTTGCTTTTCAAAAGCCATACCTTGTTTTTTCCACACCATTTTATGCCCTGTGCTGCCAAAGACACCAAACTTGCTTTCATCAGAGAATATTACTTTTTCCAAAATTCAGAAGGTTTATTCACTGGCAAAATTTAAACGTTTTTTCTTATTGGCAGTAGAAATACATGGCTTTCTACGAGTTACAAGGCAATGATAGCCACATTTTTTCAGAATTTTTTGAATAGTATCTTCATGAAAAGATTTTTTGAACTTTTTTCTAATATCAAGTATTATTTGAGATGCAGTACTCTTTGGACTTAAACCTACGGATTTTAGGACGCATCTCTTTTCTTGTAAAGTCAGCTTGGATGGACGGTCACTCCTAGGCTTTAAGGTAATAGATTTCGAGGACTTTAAATTATTGGTTCCTCTTTGGATAGAAGAATGAGTTCTTCCTACAATCTTGCCAATTGCTCGAAGAGTTTTACCTGCATTAAACAGTCTCAAAATGATTTTCCTTTCATATGGAACAATCTCTTTTCCTTTAGAATCCCTTTTAAGTCTACTTGTCTGTAATTACAAATGGATCATATCAACAAAACAATATTTTTATTCTATTTTTTGTTTTGCCACCAGAGTTAAAATGAATAAGAAGTAAAAAATAAATGTAGACGATATTTCATTTTATACAAACTCACGGAGACCAAAAAATGAGATTTAATATGCAAATATCTTTTTGATTTTTACATGTACACAGACTTTTTCTATCAAGTATATATATATATATATATATATATATATATATATATATATATATATATATATATATATATATATATATATATATATATATATATATATATATATATATATATATATATATATATATATATATATATATATATATATTCGTATACACAAATTAATTGATACCAAAAAATTATATAAGCTAATTCCCCATAATAAAAATTGAGAAAGAAAGACTGCCAAATATAAAAAAAAATCCACTGATTAATTAGCAGAATTTGGAGCATGACCAAAAATAAATTTTAAAAAATCCATTGTATTTTCTCTATAACTTTTAGATATCTTTAAAATATTAAGGGAGATGCATAAAATCTTTTGGAGAAAATGATCGAGTTTGTCAAAAGTTTAGAAAATAACTTTACGCTCAAAGAGCAAGTATATAAGCTATTTCCAATCATTATAATATGTTTTATGGCATATTTTTATTAAATAAGTTCGAAGGAATTTTCAAAATAATTTTACACACTTCAGTTTTACAAATAAAATTTCAAATCTTTGTATTTTTGTTTCATTGCCGATTAATTTTACACTGTACTTTGAAATAATAAAAAATACATATTCTTTCCGTACCAAGAAATATAATAAGGTCAAAAATGCGAGAGAGAGAGAGAGATAATAAAAGTAAAATCTATTAAAGTTTGACTCATAAATATGGTTTGGGATCAGTGCAGAATAGTGTACATTGATAAAATATTTGGCGATAAAATTTAATTTCTGGTATCATCAGCGTTTTAACTAACGTAGTTTTACGGTTGTCACTTTTTTATTCAATTCTGGCGCCTATGTTTGCCTAAAAAACCGCCAAAAATGCAAGTGGTACCCTTAAATTAACTTTTATCTGTGGTTTTAATTAAATCAAATTACTCTTATTCTTAGCAAATCAATAATTGTTAAATTTATTTAAAACTTCAGAATTAAAATCAATTTCTATTAAATATGTATACCTAGATTCACGATGAATGAAAATATCACACCAAAACTTCGAAAACATGTCTATCAAATTTAAAACAAAACAAAATTGAGTTATAATATTTGAAATATATGCCATTAATATATCGCGTGCTTATACATCATCTTCAAATGTACTGTACATAAGATTCTTAGAATTCTAAAAACAATCTTTTTGAAACGAGTTTGAAATAAATTATTTATTATATTTTCAGTGACATGAATTTTTGAAAATCGAAATATTAATCAATATGTATAAATATTTGAATTTAAGAGACAAAAGTTTGGTAAAAACTTAAAAATTAACCAAAAATAGAATGTTATTAGGAATTCTCATGATATTTTAAGTATAATTATTTGTAAGAGGTATTCATTTATTTAAAAATACTCATCATAGTTAAATTTATTAGTTATTAAATTAAATATTTTACTATATATAAATATATATATATATATATATATATATATATATATATATATATATATATATATATATATATATATATATATATATATATATATATATATATATATATATATATATATATATATATATATATATATATATATATATATATATATATATATATATATATATATATATATATATATATATATATATATATATATATATATATATATATATATATATATATATATATATATATATATATATATATATATATATATATATATATATATATATATATATATATATATATATATATATATATATATTCAGTACGTTTCGCGCAAAGTCTGTATCTGTAAGTAACGATTCAGATATACTTCAATACTTCATTTTCATCGAAATGAGACAAATTACTCAATATATAGTACTTATTATTTACATAATTATCTAATATTTTCAATTAAATTTTTATTCTAATTTATTGGACATGTCAATGCATTATAAGGTATCGCATTATAAACAACATGAAATGTTGTTCTGGAAAACATATAAGATTCACATGGAATTCTAGATAATATTTGGTACAATAAAAGGACGTATTAAAAATAACATATTATTAGCAATGTGCATTAATAATGCCTGATTAGTAAATTGGGAAATATTATAAAATATAAGAAAAGTAAATTTTATTATTGTTTGATGAACTCAAATATTATAGATATGAAGTTAATGTATGATTGTTCCAAATACTCTATTGTTAAGCAAAGTCCTTTGTGTTCTGAATTGGGAAACTTTAATTGTCGTTTATTTTTGAGAAAAGAGTTCTAGAAAAAAATTAATTTCTTGAGGTTCACAGTTGCAAAATTTTAATATGTATGTGAAAAATGTGCATAAAATTAATTATTTTTTATCATAGTATTCCTTTGTCTTTTTAACTTAACATTTTTACATGAATGCATATATATCGATGGCATTTTCATATTTTAGAGATAATTTAGAAAATGGCACGAAAATATGTAAGGTGAACTAATTATTTCTAATATTTTCAAACAACTTTATTACTCGATTATCATTTTGTATTACTCCAACACCACTATTACTTTTTGTAAAATTACAAGAGGAATTTCATGCTATTCTTACTGAATTGTATCTAACATTGAGACTAAGGTTCTAACTCACTGCTTTGAAAGATCATTTTTTATGAACCAATGCAATAAGTTTTCGTTGCTTCGACTGTGATTTACTGGGAATGTATAAGAAAGTACGTAGTTTTTACTTCAATTCCTTATCTTTTTTCTAGAAAGAAATATTAAACCTGCAAGTCATGCAACGTGCAATTTTTTTATCTTGATAAAGCTCTACTTTTCAAGGTTTAATAGGGCATATTTTTTCTTTGAAGCAAAGTGTCAGAATATTTCCTTGATAATATATAGAATTAAATTCATTAACTTTTTGAATTTAAGCAATTCTTTCATAAATGATATATCTGTTATAAGTGATTCTCTGATGATAACCATGAATCCTTTCTATAATCCTTATACACTGTCCGATACGTAGACGCACCGTACCGAGTTATGCAAATGATGTAAATTGCGCAGCTCTCTAACACACGTAGGATAAGATATAAGGTGAGGAACCAGCAGAGTGAACTAAGTTCATATCGTTATTGCTGCTTGTAAACAAATCGTTGATAAGTGTTCTTGTCGCAAAGGAAGCCTGTAATTGCAGCAAAAAGAACAGTTCACGAGGGGCATGGGTATCAGACTGAGAAGGGCAAATTGATCCTTACGGCAAATCGCAGCTGACAGATACCTGGACGCATCCACAGTTGTCTGGGTGTAGCGAAGATGGTTAGAACAAGGAACTGTAAGGCGTTTGTGAGGTGCCGATGAAACCAGATCGACGTCAGCATACGGACATCAACACGTCCAACGATTTGTGGTGTTGGCTCCACAAAGCATGTCTACTAAAATTCTGCAGCATGTGCAAGATACCCTAAATGCACATATATAGAGTATAACCATTTGCAATCGATTGGTTGCCAGGGTCTACCTCTCATGTCATCCGATAAAAAACTGCCATTGACCCCACAGCAAAGACACCAACATCTGAACTGATGCTAGATAAGACGATAGGGGTTATGGAGTGGCACAAGACTCTCAAATGAGTCACGATTCTGTTTCTTCAGCGATAGTCGCCGTGTACGAGTGTGGCGTCAACGTAGAGACAGGAACAATCCTGCACCAACTGTAGAACGCCCCACCGTGTGACAATGAAGCGTCATGGTTTGGGGTGCCACTGCGTACAATTCCAAGTAACTTCTAGTTCGTATTTATGGCACTATGACGAACCAACATTTCGTGGATGATATGCATAGCAGGTGGCACTTCCCTACCTTCAGGAGCTGTCCAATGCCCTTTATCAGAAGGATAACGTCGGATCGCACATCGCCTACATCAGTCAACATTTACTGCAAGGTGTGCAGCTTTTTCCCTGGTAACCGTACGCATCAGACCTTTCACCAATCGAACACGTATAGGATACGATTGAAAGCCATTTGCAGATCCCACCGCTGCTTAATTCAGAAAACGCACTTTGGTAAATAGTTGACAGGGAATACAAATCCATTCCTCAAGACACCATCTGTAGTCCTATTGACTCTTTGCCTAGACGTGTTGCTTCGTGTATCGCCGTCCACGGAGGTCCTACAACCTACTGTCCCAAGCCTGTTCTTCTTCTACATTATGCATCTCATTTGAGAATGTAAATCACTTATTGTTCATGACTGTCTCGCTCTTTCCATCATCGAGTTTCACCACTTTATGATTACTCTTTCTTGGTGTTTCAGTTTCAATGTCGGGCAGTTTATTATAAGTTTACATTTCATAGACAACTCTTTCTGTAACAAATGTGTAGATTTGTGTAGAATGTGTAGATTTGAATTAAAAAAATCATATCTACATTTCTTCAGCAGTAATAATATATTTCTGTGTACCAATTGATAAATATTATACATATATTTTTGTAACTACATGCTCTCTTCACAACACAAGGTCAGAAACTGTTTTTTTGTTTATAGTTACCCGATGGGTAAAGATAAATGACTACAGTTTGAGCCATATTATGGTGGCGAGTAGCATTACCCACGTCATATCACTACAAACCCATTTATAGAGGGGACCACATTCATTTATTATTGCAGAAAAAACCACGGAAAAACACAGAAAGAAAGAAACATCCATGCCTGAATTGGGATTTGAACTCCAGATCAATAACTCAGTTGTCAGGAACACTAACTATTCAACCATTAGCTGATTCGTAAAAACTTTAAATTTTGTTCCTTCGCTGATGTATATGTTTATAGATGGCAGACGATGAACTGAATTAATTTTTATGAAATTCAAATGTTTATTGATCATTTTATTCGTAATTTATGATGAAATTATAACAATTTATAATAATTTATGAAATAACAGAATAAATTGCATGAAATATGCTCAATTTATAAAGAGTTTAGCAAAAATAGGCATATTTTTGAATATTTATTTTTATATTTTGGCTCAAGCTAACAATAAGCCCTGACGTATATATTTTTGCATTTATCTATTGAATTATTTTATGTTTTAAAGTTTATTATCGCGTGTGCTTATCAAAATAATTTTACTTAATGAATGTGAACTTTCTGTCTTTTGAAAAATAATTATATTGATTTCAAGCAATAAATTATTTTCAAATATTTATATCAGAAAATAATTTATTTTTTCGCTGCGTTATTTAATTTTTAGTTTATTAATATGCTGTTTGAACTGATTTTGTTTTTTTTATTTAAAAGTAATTTAAATCCAGAATCGCTTTTCAGTTTTATAAATTTGCTCGAAATTGTCCTATTTATAAATGTTTTTTGCATTTAACATTTTATACAGATAAATCTATAGATATATATATATGTGTTTTCATTTTATTTTTAGGAATCATATATTCAATAAACAAATTGTAAGCTGGAAAGAACTGATTATATTTTTAAATTCAGCACATGGACAAAATAATTTTTCTTATCGATAAATTGATTGTCTAACCAACTTGAATATTTATCAGGATACTCAACAAAACTCATGAAATTGCCTGATGCTTATTATGTGAGTCATAAATTTGCATACTAGGTCCATTAGGAAGATTAACAAAGGAAATGTGCGATATACAAATGATCAATGTCATTTCTAAATTTGACTCATTTTAATTTTAATCTGTTTGTGACATATAACTTTAAATGTTAATGATGTTCATTGAATATTTTATAATAAATTTTCTTATTAAACGAATTTGTTTTTGTCATATATTCTTGCAAAATAAATATGTTTCTATCTTATTTAAATATATAATGAAATGCTATTGTGGTAGAGATTATAAAATCAAATATCAGACACGCATTAAAAATTAAAATATTAAAAGTTTTGTTCAAAATTTTCCCATAAAGTTGTATTGTTATATGATAAAAAATGGTTAGATCGTTTTCATGAAATGGAAACTATATATACATAATTTATTCACTAATATTGTGTCAATAAAATAAGATAATAATTTTTCTATGAGCAAGCATATTTATATTTAATGAACTATTTTTCTAACTTTTATTATTCATTTTAAAAAACAATTTTTTCCTAAAATTCATTAAAATTCAATTGTTAAGGAATTTGTTGTCGCCAGATACATGTGAATGTACAGCACCAACGCAATTTAAACCAAGTTCCTCCATTATTACTGCAAAATGATTATTTAACACTGTTCTTCGGAAATAATGTAATTAAAATTTAAGACAAGAATCTCAGGATACAATATTACAGCACAGTTTTATTTTTCTATCTTACACACAATTTTTACATTCGAATGCAACTAACTAACTTGACAACGAAAAATGCTACAAACTAACTTGTTGCCAAACTCATTATTCAAAGAAAATACATTTCCAGCAACAGTTAAAATAACTTGTTTTTTTCATTTTACATGCACAAAAATAATTTAATAAATTACACATTAATTTTATCTTTAAAATTTACATGAAGATTTATTCCTTATTTTAATTAATATTTTATCACTTTGTTTAATTTACTTCATTGCAAAAATAATATTTTGCTAATGATATGATATCGATTATTTCTTCAAAAGAAAACTTGACTTGTAAAGCCATCTAGTGGTCAATTTACGATCTAGAAACTGTGTACTTACATTACTCCCTCACCAGTAACTAAGTTACGATACAAAGAACCATGGTGAAATATGTAATTTTTAAAATAAAAATAAGATTTTTTTTTTTTTTTTTTTTTTTTTAAGGAAAAGGTATAAACACATAAAATTTTTAATCTTTAAACCTTACTGGTTGTTTTATTTTTCGACCACACCTGGAAGTTGTTTGCTTATTAATTGGAAGGTGTGGATTTCTGTGATCTGAATTCTTATTTGTTTCTTTAGCTGTTGCTTGCTCGTTAACTTTGTCCATGACCAACAAATAGGCAGGTTTTAGACGGTCAATTGATATGTTCACATTTTTCTCTTTCATTGACAATGTGAAAAATTTTTCAAAACGTTCAACTACCTTATATGGTCCTTGATAAGGTGGTTCAAGGGCCTTTTTCACTCTGTCTATTCTGACAAAAACATGAGAACAAGACCTTAGATCTTTATGTACAAATATTCTTTGCTGCTTGAAACTACCTGATAGTACTGGTTTCAGATGTTCCATGACCTTCTGTAACTGTGAGACAAAGGTTTCTTGGTCCATTTTGATGGTAGGTGGGTCGAAGAATTCTCCTGGTAACTTGATGTTTGAACCATACACCATTTGTGCAATTGAGTGGTTTGTGTCTGGTCTAATGGCAGCTCTCAAACCAAGTAGTACTGTAGGTAGGGATTCAGTCCACCTTATGTTGTTATGTGCTTTTATAGCACCTTTCAAGATCCTATGTTGTCTCTCTATTTTTCCGTTACACTGAGGGTGATATGAGGTAGTATGCGATACTTTAGCACCACATATAGCAGCAAGGCATCTGAATAATTGGGATTCAAATTGTCTTCCTCTATCTGTTATAATTTGAGCAGGGACACCAAACCTGCTAATCCAGTTGTTGTAGAAAGCCCTACTAACTATTTCAGCTCTTATGTCAGGTAAAGGAATAGCTTCTATCCAGGAAGAATACCGATCAATGCAAGTTAGGCAGTATTCCATGCCTTCCGAAGGTGGTAGTGGGCCAATCAAATCTATATGTACTACACTAAATCTTGAATCTGGAACTTGGTATTCTCCAAATTTTGACTTGGTGTGTCTGGTTGTCTTCACTTTTTGACAACTGATGCATCCTCTAGCCCACTCTCGAACTTCCTTATTGATTCCAGGCCAAACAAACCTAGCAGTTATCTGCTTAACAGTTGATTTGATGCCAGGATGTGACAGGTTGTGAATCTGATTAAAAACTTTTTTCCTGAAGTTGAGAGGAATATATGGTCGAATTTTGCTTTGAGATATATCACACCACAATGTTTTTCCAGATTCAGTGGTGTACGGTTTGAACTTGAGTGATGTGTCACTGGAGCATAACTCTTTAAACTCTGGATCAGTGCTTTGCTCTTGGGCTATTACCTCATAATCAATCACAGATACTTCTTCAATCCTTGATAGAGCATCGGCTACAACATTATCGGCTCCACTGATGTGTTCTATGTCTGTCGTGAATTGTGAAATATACTGGAGCTGACGTAATTGGCGTGGAGATGCCTTCTCATTTTTTTGCTTAAAAGCAAATTTTAGTGGTTTGTGGTCTGTGAGGATGCTAAATTCTCTCCCTTCTAACATATGCTTAAAGTGTTTTATTGACAGATATATACCTAATAGTTCTCGATCATAGGTACTATAAGATCTTTGAGCGGCATTCAATTTCTTTGAATAAAAAGCTATTGGCTTCCAACTGCCTTCTTCTAATTGTTGCAATACAGATCCTATAGCCCAATCAGAGGCATCTGTACACAATGATAATGGGAGTCCAGGTTTTGGAAAACATAATAAAGCAGCATTTGCCAAATCTGTTTTACACTTTTCAAATTGTTGTACCGCTTCATCAGTCCAGGGAACCTGTCGTCGATCTTTTTTCTTGGCACCCTTTAACAGCTCATGTAGTAGCGCTTGAGTTTGTGCAGCATTTTTAAGATATCTTCGATAAAAATTTAACATCCCAAGGAATGTGCGAAGCTCATGCAAGGTTGCTGGCAACTTATAATCTAAAATTACTTGGACCTTTGCCGGAAGAGGACGAGATCCTTTAGAAGTAATGAGGTGTCCCAAGAATTCAATTTGGTCAACCCCCATTACTGATTTTGCTACATTTATATGTAATCCATATTTATTAAGTCTTTCAAACACAAGATTCAAGTGCTCTTTATGTTGTTCTACTGAAGATGATGCAACAAGTACGTCATCTATATATGGAAATAAAAAATCTAATCCATGAAAAACCTCATTAATAAATCGTTGGAATGTGGCGGGAGCATTACGAAGACCAAAACTCATTACATTGAACTCGAACAAGCCAAATGGTGTGATAATGGCTGTTTTCTGTTTATCTTCCTCAGCAATTGGTATTTGGTAGTATGCTTTCGTAAGATCAAGTTTTGAGAAAATTACTTTATCTTTTAAAATTAGTTGAAAATCTTCGATTCGAGGGATGGGATACCTATCTGGTATCGTTCGTTCATTTAATCTCCTATAATCACCACATGCACGGACGGTACCATCTTTTTTTGCTACGAGGTGCAAAGGACTTGCCCACTGGGATTTAGATGGACGAATAATGTTATGATCCAACATATATTGAAATTCTTGTTTAGCTAATGACAATTTTTCTGGGTTTAATTGCCGTGCTCGTGAATGCACTGGTTGTCCTTTGGTAGTAATGTAATGCTTGACATCGTGTTTGGTATAAGTGTTTAAGACATGAGGTTTAGTAATGTCTGGGTACAATTTAAGTAGTTCACTAAATTGTGATGTATTATTTAATGTACTGATACACAATGCATCAGTAACAGTCATAAGTTCACTTCTTATGGACAGTTTTGTGACATCATCAATTAATTTTTTGTTGTGAATATCAATTAATAACTGAAAATGATTTAGAAAATCGGCGCCTATAATGCCTTTGCTCACCTTTGCAACAACAAATGGCCACTGGAAAGCACGCCTGAGACCAAAATCTAAAGTCATGGTTTTCACACCATATGTTGGTATTTCTGTTCCATTTGCTGCATATAAAACATACGAACTGGGAGTAGATGTTTTTGCAGTTGCCGGAATTAATGAGAGATCTGCACCACTGTCAATAAGGAAACGCAGTCCAGTCGTTCTATCTTTAACAAATAAACGAAATTTGCGGCGAACTTCTTGGGAAGCAGCAGGTCTTGCCGCAGAATCTACTGCTTCTCTATGTTTTCCGCATCCTTCCAGCTGCATGGTTGTTTGCACTTATCTGGGAAACATTTTCTTCCAAATTTAAAATGAAAGAAGCAGTATTTACCTTTGGGGTCAAACCGCCTTCGTGATTTACTTCGGCTTCTATTTTTATAGTGCCCAGGACTCTGAGCTCGTGACCGTGATATCCTTGTACTCATACTTGCTATTTGCTGTTCAATAGCACATATCTTTTTTAGCAACTCATCTACAGGAGGGTTTGCTTGACTTGCACTAGCTAATTCCACCCGTGGATTCAGTTCCAGAATTTTGTCCGCCATTGTGGCTAATTTTTCTAACTCTTCATCACTCACAATCAACACATGCTTAATACAATCTGGCATTTTTTCTAGCCACAATGTTCGAAGGACTTTGTCGGAAATTTCATTTGATTCACCTAAAGCCCGCATTTTTCTTAGAAGCTGGGTTGGCTTCATGTCTCCTAACTCCAGTCCAGTGAGTAATTTTTTCATTTTTAGGCTTTCACTCTCTTTAAATGTCTGCAACAGTCTGTTCTTTGCAGTTGAATATTTATTTGTGCTAGTGTCCTTAATGATATCCCAGATATTTTCCATGTATCTAGGTTCTAACTGTGCAACTAAATAGTTAAATTTTGTTTCCTCGCTTGTGATTCCACTGATAGTAAATTGTGCTTCTACTTGATAAAACCACATTTCAGGCTTGTCTATCCAGAATGGTGGAATCTTAACACTGACTTTGTTAGCTTCAAATGTGTTTTTGTCTTCACTATCAGTCATTATGACAATATTATTTACTCCACAGAAATAATGCAGAAAGAACACGATTTAATAACGAAACGTCCGGGTCACCAGTTGTTGTCGCCAGATACATGTGAATGTACAGCACCAACGCAATTTAAACCAAGTTCCTCCATTATTACTGCAAAATGATTATTTAACACTGTTCTTCGGAAATAATGTAATTAAAATTTAAGACAAGAATCTCAGGATACAATATTACAGCACAGTTTTATTTTTCTATCTTACACACAATTTTTACATTCGAATGCAACTAACTAACTTGACAACGAAAAATGCTACAAACTAACTTGTTGCCAAACTCATTATTCAAAGAAAATACATTTCCAGCAACAGTTAAAATAACTTGTTTTTTTCATTTTACATGCACAAAAATAATTTAATAAATTACACATTAATTTTATCTTTAAAATTTACATGAAGATTTATTCCTTATTTTAATTAATATTTTATCACTTTGTTTAATTTACTTCATTGCAAAAATAATATTTTGCTAATGATATGATATCGATTATTTCTTCAAAAGAAAACTTGACTTGTAAAGCCATCTAGTGGTCAATTTACGATCTAGAAACTGTGTACTTACAAATTCAAAGATTTTTTTAGATGTAGACTTATTTTAAGTTAAAATGTAAGCACACACACGCACACAGTAAGAAAAGTATCTAAAATAAGTGCACAATTTAATGAAATAAGTAAAGCCACAAATCTATATATACCAGACATAAGTTACAGATTAGTTAGCACCAGAAGATGTAATAACTAAGCAAAAGTTTCAGAAAATTAGTAACCCTATCAAAATTCTATCTGAAGCGATTGTAAAAAGTTTGAAGTTTGTTTGGTTTGTCGCTCAACGATCATTTTTTGAAAACAAAAGCTAATTAGATTTTATTTAAAAAACTATAAATCGAATATGGAAATCTATAACCAAATTCAAAATAGGAATTCATAGCCAAATCCAGTATGGAAATCCATAACCAAATCCAGAATGGGAATTTATAACAAAATCCAGTATGGAAATCCACAACCAAATCCAAAATGGGAATTTATAACCAAATCCAGTGTGGAAATCCATAACCAAATACAAAATGGGAATTTATAACCAAATCAAGTATGGAAATCCATAACCACAAATTCAAAATGGGAATCGAATCGAATTCCTGAGTTGTTCAACAGAAGGCTGTATTCCAAGCAATTCAACTGCTGACTCGTTCGAATTAAAGTTTGAAATAATTTAATAAAGGGAAGCGTTTTTAAAATTGATTACAGTGGAACATTGAAGAGTATTTTTATTAAAATGTATCTTCTTAGAAATTTTGAATTTTCAAAATTTTTAAGTAATTATCAGTGTATTACAAAAATAAACCATGTCAGAAACTGTCTAAATATTTGATAAAAAATTCATTATTAATTAGTAACGAACTTAAATATATTTCTTATCTATCTCTCTTATTAACTTGAATATTTTATTTGTAGAAATATTTTAATTATTATATTAACGAACTTAAAATAGCTTATGCATTGGCAATAATCACAAAAATTGTTTTCAATTAATCACAAAACTCATATTGTTTTCGGCATTTCTCAAAAAATAAAATTAAAAATGCAGTTATTTTGCGGAATTTTGCTGAGATTAAATCACTAATGTGTTGTGTCACTTAAAAAAATTGGTAACAGTTTACAATTGGATACCCCTTGATTTTTTTGGCAATTTTTTTTGACATCAAGATTGGTGCTAAGATGTGTTTAACAAGAGGGCCACTGCTGATACACAAAAGCTAATCTAAAATAAGGTTACCAGAAATTAAATTTTATAGCCAAGATTTATTGCCAAATATTTCGCCAAAATCAAGAAGGACCCAATTCTACACCGAACCCAAAAATCATGTTCTACAAAATTAAATTTCTATCGACAAAGCGAGGGTTTTTTCTTTCGTAATTACTAACAACTGAGTGCTTCAGATGATTATTTTTTAAAAGAAATATAATTTTCACACGAGAGAAAATATTCTAATGTCACAGAAGTATTGAGGTATTACAAGCAGATTTTTCTTTCATAAAATAAACTTTTCTGTTTTGCTAAATTTAATCATGATTGTAATATCTGATAATTAATTTTTTTAGCAATTTGTTTAGTTTATGTTATGAATATAACTTACCTGTTATTGACTAAATTTGTAATATCATGCATTTTCATGCATTTTCGCATTCCCTACTTTTTGATCATCTTTGTTCATTTATTGTTTGATCTTTTTCTTCTTCTGCATCTGAATAATTGCCGTGAAATTTTTCAAGTGACGTTAGCTTTATTCTCATCAGATGTTTTAAGTGACTTTAATTTAATTTTCAACAAACAGATTTTTTTAAGTGACGTTAGTTTCATTTTCGACAGATTTTTCAAGTGTCGTTAGTTTCATTTCCAATTTGAATTGTTTCAAAAATACAAGGACAGCTAATATTAAATTAATATTTGGTATCTGAGACTATATTTGCTTTTTTTTCTTCTTTTCAATAATACATCGAAAGTAACTCAAGAAAATTTGCTTGCAAAGAACTCTTAAGATGTTTTAATTTATATGAATCTCTTGAATATATGTAAGCATATTTAACTAATAAATTTCCAATGATTTTATGAAACTGGTACACTTTTTGTCTGTAATATTATGAATCCTTTCCTACACCATTATCAAGGAATATGAAGATTTTATGGCTCAAATTTCAATATTAAAAATAACACATTTGGATTTAACTAATATGTTTTCTGACCATTTGTAGATAAATTTATGCATGAGCAGTCTTGCGTAAGTAGTAAATTGCTGAAATAGAACTATACCTATATGGAAACAACATATTTTGAATAGATGAAATTTCAATCTTAGATAAATTGAATTGAAATAGCTATAATTGTTCAATAGCTATGATTGTGCAAAATTACGTTCTTGAAATTTGAACTTGAAAAAATTTAATTGAACATTATTAACTCCATTAAATTTTTCAGATTTCTTAAAAAATAGCACCATTATCAGAAATCAAAATAACACAATTTTTTACAAAATTTAAAATATTAAATCTATTTTTAAGTTTTGGTTCCCACATAAAAGCATTAGTATTTTGACTTATAAATGAAAATGTTCGAAATACTATATTTCTCTAATTTTTCACTGTTCGTCAGTATTTTAATTAACACAAAATGTCTATAATATAACAAATTTTTAATTTATTTATATACATAAAAACTATTAAAAAAGGAAATTATTTAACACTAAAGTCTCATGTACTGTATATTGAAACTATTTATAAAAGATTATGAAACGTGCTATTTCAATTTCATTTTAAATTATTAGCCAAATTAATGTCTCTTTTAAAACTTATCATAAAAATTATTTAGTTTTTCCAACATAAATAATATGTCATATGACAAAAAACATATAGTAATGACATTTTTTGAAAAAATTGCTGTTTCAAAACATTTGTAATTAATAATCATTAAAATTCATTGCTTGTCATATTTTGATTAACTTGTATA